>AWWV01015744.1:0-15623 GCA_001974805.1 Corchorus capsularis | reverse complement strand
TTCCTTCAACAAACCTTTTACTTAATCTATGATTATTCTGGTACTTCATCTCATAATCCAATTTAAGATATTGATTGCAATTCTGCATTTGATCCTCCAAAATAAACGTTTTCTTTTTTGTTCTAACTTGTTTAATTTGATTTTAGTATGCAATTCTGCATTTGATCCTCCAAAATAACCGTTTTCTTTTTTGTTCTAACTTGTTTAATTTGATTTTAGTATCTAAAATTTTATGGGGTTTTTTTTCCTCCTAAAATTTTTGTTCTAATGTATTTTATTTGACCCAATTCAGACTATAAGTGAAGAACCTAATCCTTATTAACATGAATGACCAAGGCCGATGGCTAATAATTAAAAATGAGTTTGGTGGTTACCTCTTTGCCGAGATGGGAAAGGGGAACAAGAAAGAACAGAAAAAAAAAATGGAAGGGACTAGGGAGGAGGGGAGGAGGAAGAATGGAAGGGTACAATAGTATTTTTAAATTCCTAATTAGTAATTAATCAAAGTTTAATTTCCTTTCTACTACTTAAAGTTGCACATGGTAGTAATCTCAAATTATTCTCGCTGCACCGCCCCTTTTTGAAATTTTCCCAATAATTAACACAGTTAAAACACTTTTTTTTCTTTTCATTCTGTTTATGAGTACCATACAAAATTTCTAGTATATTGCACCATTTCTCTATTCTTTTTTCTCTTATCATTTCGTTTAAGTATAAAAAAAAATTCTAGTGTATTATACCATTTCTAACGGATAGAAGGCAACATAAATTCCGAAACATCTTTTCTACATAAAGCATAAAGCCAAAATCTATTTATACCATGGCATTGGTTAAAATGACAAATGATTAATATATTCGGTAAATAGAATTTTTTTTTTTTGCACAATGTCATTTTCTATAGAATGGTTATTGTTTTGATTATAAAACAAGATACAACAACAAATCATCTTATACATTTTGGGATTGTTAAAAATGGGTTTCTAACCTAAATGAGAACAGTTACGTATGATACTCCTACGGTATGGCAAGTGTCCACCTTCCAAGCTTCAAAACTCCAGAAATTCAATCACTTCAAAAAAGTGTCACAAGTGGATGACCCTATAATTTGCATTGCGGCGTGAATATTGGTGGTTCGTCAAATCAATGGCTCAAACAACATTTGATTCCATCATAAATTGCTCTATTCATATGGGTTATGCTTGTCAACTATGTCTTCAATGATAGATATATAATCTAAACATCCATGAATTTGATTCATTCGATTTTTTCCTCTTTTGTTGTTTGTCCATTCTGCTACCTATTGTTATTTATATGCCACTTAATTTTTTCCCTATTTTGGTGTTACTTCATTTTGTTGTCTTTTATTATTTCATCGATGCGAGTATTGTTCTATTTGCGAATCATGGTTATTGATTGTCTGGGAATTATGATTATTGATTTTGTCATGTGTACAAGGTGTCATTTAGGCTTTCATTTTGTCATGTCTGTTGGAACCATGAGTTGACCTTCACTGCCCCAATTTCACTACAATTAAAATATATCTATATTTTTAAGCCTGTTTGGGATATTGTTAATACAAAATTCTCAGAGAATGGCATGAGTGAGGACGATGATGTTGGGTTTTTTGGAGACTTGGAATGGCATGACATTGCTTTGGTGACGGCTTGGGCATTATGGCATAATAGGAATATGGATTTTCATGAGAATATCCGGAGATCACCAATTGAAACTGTGGAGTTTATCCGCTCTTTCCTTATGGAATATAAGAGATGCCAACTAGCTGTAAATATTCCTAGAGCTCCAGTAATGATTTCAACATGGCAGGCACCACGGGGTGATGTTATTAAAATCAATTTTGATGCCTCATTCCAGGATTCATCTCATGGAGGTAGCTATGGAGTAATAGCACGAAATTATCAAGGTTTGGTGATGGGAGCAGCAGCTGGAAGACTTGAAGTTGTCGCCGATGCTTTCACAGCTGAGTGCTTGGCGAGTCTCAAAGCAATTTGCTGGGCACGGGATATGGGATTTCATGATATTATTATGGAAGGGGATGCTCGTTCGATAATCACCAAAGTGAATTCTACACAACATGATTTTTCTCCTATTGACCCGTATATAGCAGATTTAAAGTTTTTAAGTTCTTTATTTCGATCTTGTGTGTTTACTCATGTAATTCGGGCTGGTAATGCAGTTGCCCACTCTTTGGCCACTTTAGGTCTTTCTCTTGATACTGATGCTTATTGGATAGAGGAAGTACCGGATAGTGTCTTGGAGGTACTTCAAAATGATTTGTAATTTTTTGGCAAGATGAATGAAATTCCTCTCTTTTTACCTCTAAAAAAAATATATATCTATATTTAAACCTGTTCACATGGTCGTGGAAAATTATTTCATAGGACATTCATTTTATTAATCCATGGTTATCTGTCAGTGTCACTTCTTTTCCTTTGCACCCCATGGTTAGTCATCAGTATGCTTTACTGTTAGGTGATCTGAAAGGTATTGAAATGAGTGTGGTTGGCTCTTGCTGGTCAGTGGGTTCTCGGTAGTATAAACTGGTCACTCATGGTTTAGCTAGAAAAGAAGATTCAGTGCCTGTTTTGATTGCCCCTTTATGTATTTTTCCCTCATTTTGTTTCCAAGTCTATCACCCTCTTTATCTCTATCATCTGTTGATTTCTATTACCCCTCACGGACTGCAATTTATGATTTAAGTCCTACCTCTTCCTATTAATTCATTTGTTTTCATTTGTCGTGGGTTTTACTCATTTGTTTTCATCAATTCCTTTCATTGGTCTTGCAGCTTCTTACATCTATTCTTCTCTATCTCTCTGGATTATTTCGCTGCATCGCACATGGAAGAAAGTTCATCGCAAAAGGTATGTTGTGTGTCCCTTTTTGTTCCCTCATTCAGTCATGCTTTGCTTCCATGTTTCTCAGACACTCGATTTTCCTTTGATCATACAAGGCCCTGTGGAACTTATACCTGCTGTCTTCATATAACTAAAATATCATGGTTGATGTTATTGGTACAAATTTTGTTAGTTGATATCAGAAAACCATTCTAATTCAGTGGAGATAAGTTGGGAATTACTTTGTGGAAACCTCATATTTGAAAAATTGGATGCTGATTATGACCTTAAACTTGAGAGAAAACCTGTTGTCATTATTACAACAGTTATTGTCAAGGACTATACAGGTTTGCTTTATCCCCTGAATTTTTGCCCCTTCTTTAGTTGCTCATTGAAATAATTCATTGGTTTCTTCTTATGTGGTTATATCCCTTTCCAACGGCTGCAATACCTCCAGTACTGAAGTTTCTAGTGAGTTCTGTACTTTGATGAGCATGAGTTATTAGTGTTGCTACTATCACACAATGTTACTGAATTAATTCTTATTTTTTATTATATAATCATAATAATAATCATGTGCCCCTTCTAAGAAGTGATTCAATTCCGAAAGGGAAGTGAGAGCATGCATTTTTGGTATAGGTTAATGATGAATACAATATTCGTATTTGTTTAGATGTATAGATGCATAAAATAGAGGTTCAAGAGATAGACACAAGTGCACCATTTTAATCTGTTAAAGATGTTGTCACTCTTTTTGGTGAAGGTACTTTCTCTGGGGAAAGCTTGCTATAAGCTTACTCTGCAGAGGTTTTTTTGGCCCTTGGAAGTTTCTCTTTTTTAGCCTGAAATGTTGTTCAAGCCATAATAGTATGAGTTTTGGGGGATATGGATATGATGTTTATGGTTTATTCATGGTTTTCTTTGAGTTTTTCTTTTCTGTTCTCATTCTTTGTAATTATTACAATTTTTTAGCTACTATATATGAATTCTAAGAATCCTATATAGCACCATTTCATTGCATTTTAACTAACGCAATCACAAGCTTCAATTGGTGGGAAATTTAGTTACATGAAAATTGTAGCAGTAGTATGTTATTCTTATATGTTTCTGAAAGTTATTTGTTATTGAATTACAGAGAGTCCTGGCCAATGAAACTCAGCTACACCTTGCTCAAAAAGAGTTAAACAAGTTGAATGGGCAATTGGTACATACTATTGTGGGGATTAACACAATTAGTGATGAGTCCCATTGCCACTTAACTATGCTGCCAAAATATTACAACCCACTCCCTCCGCGCAGCGTAGCGCGTAGGGCCAAATCTAGTATATGTAATTTACCCTAAATTATAAACAATAAGGATGACACTGGACAAGCTTCAAATAGTAACAAGTTAGCTCGTGCTTTATTCAAACCACTAAGGTCACTAAGGAAAGTATCTGCGCGGGGGAACAAGCTTTAGCGCTGACTTTAGAAACGACAGGGGAACAAGCTCACATTCATTCCTAACTAGATAGCAATCAGAGGATGCCCCCCCCCCCCCCCCCCCCCCCCCCCCCGGCCAATAAGGTAACTCTTCTTTGCAATTTGGAATATAATCCACTCCTAAAAACTACTAGAATATATAGGAAATTGAAAGAGTTTAGTACCATTAGGAGTGTACTACCCTTTTTTTTTTTGCTACTTAGTACCCTTGGTAGTGGGGGGTTTAGTATAGTACTTGAAACCTTGTCCGTCTATAGGAGAAAACTATAAGTAATAAACATTTGCATTGAAGAATGACACTCACATTTTTTTAATTTAAACTTGCATATCTCCAAATAACGAAAATATATATGCTTGTATACAAAAACATAAATATCCGCGCAACTAAGGTAACTCTTCTTTTGCAATTTGGAATATAATCCACTCCTAAAAACTACTAGAATATATAGGAAATGGAAAGAGTTTAGTACTACTAGGAGTGTACTACTTTTTTTTTTTTTCTGCTACTTAGTACCCTTAGTAGTGGGGGTTTAGTAGTACTTGAAATCTTGTCCGCCTATAGGAAAAAACTATAAGTAATAAACATTTGCATTGAAGAATGACACTCACATTTTTTTAGTTTAAACTTGCATGTCTACAAATAACAAAAATATATATGCTTGTATACAAAAAAATAAATATCCCTTAAATTTGTACAAATTACTAATTTTTTTAATGTAGTTATATAATACGTACAGTCTCTCCCATATAATATATTGTTTAAAGAGTACTAAACCCATCTTTTCAATCCCAAAATCTTAATCTCAAATTTTTTTCATGGATCCAATGGTTTAGTAGGCAATAGATTCTGCCTGGCTACAAAAAGACAATAGATATTTGTCAACTTGATTTGAACACAGTTATAATTAGGGGTATAAGCGATACAATACTATTCGTGAACTGTTCGGAATCGACTCAAGAAAAATTCGAGTTCGACTCGGAAAATTCGAGCCAAGCTTAAGGTCGAGTAGTCAAGCGAGTCGAGTTCCAGTGGTTTAATACTCGGCTCGAAGGCTCGTCGAGCCTAAACTACCCCCTCTAATCTTACATGTAAATATAGTTCAATTACTATATTGGACTTACACATATAGGTTATATAGGTTTTTGACAAAGGGATAAGTTTATCTTTCTATCAATTTGTCTTAAAACCTAACTCCATGTTTTTTTCTTCTTTTCAGACCCACGCACGCCACCCCTCCTCCATCTTCTTTTTCCCCCGACACCGCCTCTCCCCTTTTCCCTTTCTCCATCGTCGATAGGTAGTACAAATTCACTACCGCGATATTGGTTCCTTCCTCTTCTGTTTCAAAACTAGGTTTGTTTCCATCCAACTGACAAAGAACTTCTCAATCATTATTTATGGAACAAGATTCTCCGATTTGATGGTTTAGTCGAAGCTATAAATGAGATCGAAGGACTTTGCAACAAGGATTCTTATCTTCCCGGTAAGAATCCCAATAAATATATATTAAAGTTTTGAAATTTATTGTACTATAACTGAAACCCATATTGTTTTTAAAGGTTGTTCTAAATTAGAGTAGTATTTGATTTCTAGTTTTAATTTAATCAGCCCAAATGCTTATTTTTCCCAAACTATTGACTTGTTTGAGTGTAGCCCTTTCAACATCTCCCTTTGTGCTCTAGCTCTTATTCTCTTTCTGTGTTGTTTGCAGTCCTGAACCTACATATTTTGAAGCATAGAAGAATTGAAACAACAACTAGTAAGCTATTCACCACAAGTACTTTTATCGGTTAAGGATTTGACTCTTTCATAAATATCTAATTGTATGCATTAATTGACTTGAACTATGTAACGCTGCTTTGATACAGGTTGTAGACAAGGAGGCATACAACGTGCAAACTATTGAAGAATCAAGATTGCCAACAGCAAGAAAAATGGTGGATCTGCTACTCTCTGTCTAGCTTAATCGAGCAGTTCGTATAGGCTTGAGCTCAAGCCTCCAAAAATAGACTTGGCCAAACTCGAGCCGAGATTCGAGACTTGTAATTTAGAGTCGAGTCGAGCTGAGCATTACTCGGCTCGGCTCGATTACACCCCTAGTTATGGTATCAATTTGTACACTTTTCCGGTACATAATGATAAGCTTTAAATTTTATATATATATATATATATATATATAAAATAAAAGCAATAAGCACGAATGTTGGAAAAATTTTAAATTAAAGACGATATCCATATTTTTTAAAAAATATTTTTAAAATGCCATTTGCTGAAATCTTAATCAATGTTAAAGGTAATTTTTTATTATTTTTAATATCAATTATTTAGATTTACAATTTTCCACTAAACTAAAAGCTTTATTTTCATCTATACTATACTATATTATAAAAGTACAAATGTTGAAAAACTTTTACCCTTATTTTTTAAAAATATTTCATAATCGCCATTACTTAGAATTGGGTTTTATTATCTTTAAGGTCATTTGGGCTTTAATCTTATTCTATGTTAAAGGTCATGTTTTATTATTTTTAATATCAATTATTATTTAGGTTTTACAATTTCACTCTACTAGAAACTCTATTTTCATTTAATTAAATCTAATATATTTATAAATTTCTTTTTGAGAAAATTTTTAGAAGAATTATATTGTAAATAAAACAAATGCTAAGCTAGATTTAGAAATAATGATATTCTTTTTTTTTTTTGCAAAGATCCTTGAAATATATTTAAAAGATACATTTTAAGGAGTTTCGGTTTCAGGTTAATCGAATCAATCAATATTATTAAGGTTTAGCGAAAAAAAGGGATTGTTCACTTGGAAGAGTGAGTATGTGATTCTATGATTTTGATTTTATTGTCTTTGTGTGGTTATCAAGATCTCATGAAGAGATTAATATCACAATTTTATATGGAGGTTATCAAAATTTCATAGTGTGCGGTTACAAAAATTTCATAGTGTGGTTACAAAAAATATAGAAAAATATGAACTACTACTAGAAAACAGGGCTACGGAGACGGATAGATTCCATCATAGCAAGGTGAAAATCCGTCACAGAAAGGAATCTGTGACAGACAGCGTGGGTCGTACTTGATATAGACATAGATACTCTACTACGATAGTCCGTCGCAAATTCCTGTTAACCGCGACAGACTTCATGGCATCGGTGACGGTGTTCATCCTGTCACAGATAGCCTAACCCCCTGGTCAAAGTTTGACGTAAATCCGTCGCCTTTTTCCGTCGTAAACTGTCCTAGATGGCTATTCTGTTCGTCGCAATTGTCTGAAACGTCTGTCGCTGGTTGGCGCAGAATTTTAATTTCTACGTCGCATTTGTTAGAATTGTTTCTGTTTAGTCATCGTTGAATAGTGTTAGTCTGTCGCAGATTACTTTTTATCCGTCGCAAATGTATATATAGTATATCGCTGCTTATGAATACAAGCTATTGTCCGTCGTAAAAAAATAATAAATAAAAATAGGAGCTGAAATTGCTTTATTTCTATCAATCTTGTTTCCCATATATTGTTTATGATAAATGGATACAAAAGAATATTATACAAGAATACTAACATATATGGAATCAAAATTTTCTCATAACAAATCCATGACATACAGAATTTCGCTATTTGAGTGTACAGGGACAATCTTACGCTTTTTTATATCCTCATAAATAAGCTTGTGCAAGTGATTAGCTCATTTCCTTCTGCTTCTTGTATTCATTGTACCGCAAGAAGAAGTAAGTAACATAATCGAAATCAATTGGAGATCTCCTTGCCTAAAATTAACAGGCAAACAAATATATCAGGGTTCAGATTATGTCCTGATTTATTGGAAAAGAAAAGCATAACTAAGGAACAAAACTGGTTTTCGTCGTGTGTCCGTAATGTTCATCATATTTCCCGTCGTAGAAGCAAAAAATAAAACATTTCTTGGGTTTACTTATTCGTCACAGGTCTGTTGCTAAAAGTGACTTTTTACGACAGATTTGTTCGTCGCAAAGTTTGTCTGTCGCTGTAGCCATGTTTCTAAATAGATCTATCTTTATTAGAGATGATCCTCATATCTCATCCAAAAAGGAGTAACACAAGGAAAACAGGTCATATCCTTTAGTAGAAATTCTCCTCCTATATTTATGTCTCTGCTCAGCATCCCATACCCTGCGTTCCCCCATTTGGGTCCCTAAGAATTCTTTACCAACCAGTAGTCATTCAGGGGGACAGGATTTGTCCCATACCCAACGAGTAGAACCGCATGTCTACATAAGATGATCATATTTTAATTTGCTTGGCCCTTCATAGATTGTACATTAGATTCAATTAACAGTGGATTATTATTAGCCCCTAAATTCAAATAAGAATGGATTATTATTAGTTGAACACACACACACACACACACATGTATAACGAAATGAAATAATACTTACTGGACCTGTGAGATTAAATGATGGGTCGACATCAAATAAGCAATGAGGGGATACTTGTTAAGATGGAGCATGATGAGTGCCCTATCATATGCAGGAATAGTCCTAAAACCATAAAACTGTATACTCGGCTGCTGGATGGGCTGAAACAAATAATTAACGTTGTCAAAACTTAATCTTAGTCAATAAACATAACTTTTTATTGATATATAAAAATTTCAAATTCACTCACTTGCACTCTCTTGGCTGCACACCTACGTCCAAAAAAAGGATAATCTAGTCCGCTAAAGACTAGAGGAAATTTTTCAGGAATTTCCCATCTATTTAATAAACTGAAACAAGATGAGATGATGCTCGAGAACTCACTCAGATATGTCGAAGCCGTTCAATCGCGTAAGATCAGGGTATCGGATCGTGTAGAGAAACTTCTCTCTCAGATGCAATTATTAAAATATCAACATTTTCGTGAGAGCGAACCTGAGAGTTGTTCTAGTTATCGATATCTATTGTTTATGAAATATGAATTACTCCGTCAACCCTCGTTGATTAAAGGTTTGCTATATGACATCAAGCAGAAACGTGATGAATGGCTACAATCCAAGCCAAAGGATTTATGGAAGAAGGATCTCAAAAAATTTAAGAAAGCTCTTAGGGTATGAACCTGAAACTATTTTTGTGTTTTATTAAGTAAGCTTTGTGCTATCAGTGTTCTCATAGGTGTGCTTTGTTGTATTATCAGAAGCGTCGGAAAGAGGATGGAAAAGCTGCTATGGTGTAAAGAATGGGTCAATGGCAGCCATCGCCAACAACACCATACAAGAGAAATTAATTTTTGAAGGGAAGTTTAACTTAATTATAGCACCATAGCATGAAGAATTAACAAAAACCAACTTGAACTTTGAAGCCATTAAATTAATTGAGAAAGATCAATAAATTGTACTCATTATATATTAGTACTATTCATATATATATAACTTAATTTCTTGAAAAAAGAAAAGAAATAACAGCAGCTAAACAGAAAGTATGAGAAGAAAGGAACAAGACAATCTTATCTTACATATATAAAGATAACCCCCTTTCACACGGATGACACGTGGCTTAATTGGGGTCGACACTTGTCACCCCCAGTGGCCAACTCAAAAAAGGATTATTTACGTAATGACCCTCAGTCATTTCAATTTTATGCTTTTAAGTCCCCTTGATATTTCTTATAGGCCCTTTAACTTCATCTATTTTACATTAAAACCCTCAAATATTTATACTTTATGCAATTTCATCCTCAAAATTTTTATTTTATACAATTTATTCCTTTAATTTCATTTCTTTAACTTTTAACTCTTATTATTTTAACTTATTAAAATTCTATGAAAATGATTTGTACTACTTTTCTATTACTATTTAAATTTATTAGTGTAAAAATTGTCATTTGTATAAATGATAAAAGGGGTCACCACAGCGAAGCGCGGTAGGTATTTGCTTGTAAAGAAAAAGGTTGTTACCAAAAACTACAATATAATATAACACAGATTTATACTGTTTGGCAATTATATTCTTAACGAATTTTTTGTATATATATATGTTTCAATTACCTCCACACTATACTATACGGTTGAAAGCAACTCACGTGAAACAAACATTGACTTAAACCTCCCCCCCCCCCCCCCCCCCCCCAAAATGCAATGCTATATAAAGAATTAATTTGCTCTTTATTGTCATAGGATCGGTATTTTAAAATTTCATAGAAAGGTTATCAAAATTTCATAGTGTAGTTATTAAAATTTCGTAAGGAGGTTATCAAAATTTCATAGCAAGGTTATCATAATTTCATAGTGTGATTATCAAAATTTCATAAGGAAGTTATTATAATTTCAAAGGAAGGTTATCAAAATTTTAATATTGTGGTGATCAAAACTTTATAGTGTGATTACCAAAATTTCATATGAAGATTATAAAACTCGATACATGTTTTACTGGATATGAAGATTATAAAAATCTTAATTTCAAAGGGAGGTTATCAAAATTTTATATTGTGGTATCATAATTTCATAAGGAAGTTATCAAAATATCATAGAATGGTTATCAAAATTTCTTAGAGATCAGATTATAAATATTTCATAGGAAGGCTATCAAAATTTCATAGAAAAGTTATCAAAATTTCAAAGCGAGGTATCAAAATTTCATAGTGTGGTTATTAAAATTTCATTGTGAGATTATCAAAATTTCACAATATGATTATCAAAATTTTATAGAGAGGTTAACGAAATTTAACTGTATGGTTATCAAAATTTTATAGGAAGGTTATCAAAAAATTATAGGGAGGTTATTAAAATTTCGTAGAAATGTTATCAGAATTATATAGCATGATTATCAAAATTTCATAGTGTGGTTATCAAAATTTTTTAAGGATGTTTATCGAAATTTCACATTGAGGTTATCAAAATTCCGTAAGGAAGTTATCACAATTTCATAGTATGGTTATTGACATTTTGTATAGAGGTTATCAAACTTTAATACTATGGGTATCAAAATTTTATTGGGAGGTTATCAAAATTTCATATGGTGATTATCAAAATTTTCTTATTGAGTTTATCGAAATATCATGGTGTCGTTATCAAAATTTATAATGTGGTTATCAAATTTTCTTTGTGAGGTTATCAAAATTATATAAGGAGAGATTATCAAAATTTTACAGCAATGCTATCAAAATTCCATAATGTGTAATGGGCAAGGATCCTCGCCACTAGTGGAGAGATCCACTGAAATTTTTTAAGGCAATTCAATGGTTATTAAATGTCCATGCTTTATTTCATTTTCTCACTCCACATGCCCAATTCCATTTAAAACCGTTGGATTGTCTTGAAAAATCAGTGGACCTCTCCAGATCCTCTCCCCCTTTAATAGGGATAAACACATTAGAGGTCAAGTGCAACACACGTGAAAGTTAAAACTAGTTTAATTAAATATACTTATAAATTCTATTTTTTGAGAACAAAACTTTAGAAGAATTAAATTGTAAAAAAAAACTATGGATGTATGATCGGAATCTTCCCGGGCGTAGAGGCATCAAGCAAGAGTTTATTGATGGGGTATTAGAATTTATTAAATTTGCTACAAGTCAATTTCATTATATGAGTGGGGATAAGATACGTTGTCCATGTGTTAAATGTGGAAATAGAGTATTCCTCGATGGAAATGAAGTCTCGAATTATTTATGTTGTAAAGGGTTCCAACCGAATCATAAATGTGTTATTTGAAAGATGTTGTGCATATTGAGTAATTGGGCTCGACCATGTGAATGATGGTCGTTCTTTTTCAAGGGTGATTTGATCTGGTCTTAGTGCATGAATGAAAATTCGCCCCTTGTATAAATTGGTAAATGTTAATTGCAAAATAAAATCTATAGGAAATACAATTCATTTGTATTAGCACAGTAAACAATTCAGGTGTAGGGTGTCAAAAAAAAAAACAATTCAGGTGTAATTGATTTAAATTCCAAGGAAAATAAAAAGGATGTCACTGCATACTTTGTCAGTTAGTATTTCAAAACAAATACCATTTATGTTTGATCAGCTAAAACGTATTGATTTGGAAGTAGATTTAAGTGTATTGTCACAAAAGATTCCATCTGACGAAGAAGAATTTGAGTATGTATAATCATTCGATGAGGATGGAGATGATGGTAACAATCTTGATGACAATTAAATGTAGATAATTGTTCTATGGAAAATAAGTCACTAAAGGTTGTCACCAGTCACCCTTAATGATTACTTGCAACTTGCAAGTTGCAAGTGTGTGGAGATTGATCGGAACAAAATTATGCATCTTTTTATGGTCATATTCCTATGCTTTTTGGGTATTTTTGCTTGATTATGCCTTATATTTGTGTTTATAGGTGTTAAAGAGAAGAAAAGTGCAAAATCACCATTTTTGTACCTTTTTGGAGCCTTTTTGGATGATTATTTACACAAATATTTTCCAAGGACAATTTGGATGAAGAATGGAGTCAATATGATCGTGATTGAAGAGCCTGAAGAGTCAATTTTATCATCATAAGATTGATTTTCAAGAGTTTGAAGCAAATGAGCAAAGTTGAGTTTCAAGGCAAGAAGACATGTCAAGTGGCGAACAAGCACTGAAGCACATGGGTCCTGAGACAAACCAGGTGGGGTGCCAGGCTTACCACATGGGCGTCCAGCGCTAGTCGGCGGTGCTACCCAGGCAGCACATGGGCGCTGGCGACATGGGGCCTGAGGCCAACGCCCTGGGCGCACAAGCCATCCACATGGCCGCCCAGGGGGAGTCGGGGACAGCCATGCGCGCGCGCCACCATGCCATCACGTGTCACTTCATCTTGAAGCTTCTCCAATTGTTTCCAGATTTGGCGATCTTTCTGTATTTTGGCCATAACTTTTGATTCAGAGCTCCGTTTGAGACTTATGAGTAGCCGTTGGAAAGCTAACTCCAAGATCTACAACTTTCGTGTGTTGGTCGAAGCCCAGTTCGGACGTTTTCATGGATAAAAATGCCCCTGAAGTCAGCAAACAGAAACTGTCCTGGGCCTGTTTTGCGGGATTGACCAATTTGAGCCCAAAATCCTATTTGGATTAGCTTGAAGACTTGGAGAGCAGCCTAGCACGTCCTTAGGGTTTGTTTAGATCTAAATTAACCATAAGCCACCCTCTATAAATATCCTCTTAAGTCTAAAACCCTAGCACACCTAAAATACAACTTACAACACAACTTTTATCTCTTTTTCTCTCTAGGGTTGCGGTTTGGAGAGGAGGCAGCTGCCTCCTCGTCTTTTCTTCTTGGGTTTGTAAGTTTTCAATCTCTCATGGATTGGAAACTCCAATCCATGAGAGGCTAAACCTTTATACTTCTTTTTCTTAGGTATTTTTGAGCAATAAATATTTGGTGAGACTTTTGTTCTTAATAATTTGATTTTTCTGTTTGAATATGTTTCTTATCTCTGTACTTCATCTTATGTGTTTATGTTTTGATAGATTTGGATGGCCACCTTGTCTTGATAATATGAATGCTATAGTTAGATTCAAGTAGCTTGAGTCAAGTTAAAGTTGGTCCAAGTAACAATTGTAATTCTAGGAGTCCTAGGTTCAATGGGATATCAAACCTCGTTGAAATCTTTAGGCCGAGATGGAAATTGATGTAGGCAAGTTTGGTATTGATTTATCATGCATGTGGAAAAGTAAATCTTAATGCTTGTCCTATGATTCTTCACAGGGTGAATGTTTGATTAGGAACATTAGAGATTAATTGTCAGCGAGATGCGGGTTAATTCTTCTTAGCATGTTGGAGGGTCGAGTATTCCTCTCCTATACCAATTATTCAAATGGAGTTGTTTAAGATATTAAGAGGATTACTTTGTTTCAATGCAAGTTGATGTCTACGTCTTAGGCTATATACCGATTTGGGATGATTTATGATTCTTAATTGATTGCAATTTAAGTCAAATTCATGTTTTGTGTCTATGATCCATGGTTTACTTGATCAAAATAATTACCTAAAGGAGAAGAAGTATGCTTTTAATTAATTGTTTCTCTTAAATTGTTTTCTTAGTCATTAGTTTAGATTTACATAATTGTTTTCTAATTTAGTTTACCTATTTTGAAAACCCATAAAAAATCCCCTTTGGTAAGATATTCTTTAGTACGATTTGGCTTTAATTTGCTCCTACCTTCTCTGTGGATTCGACCCCTACTTGCCCTAGCTAATAGTTATAGGTTTGTGGGAATTTATTCTGTGATTTGTTCAACGACCGATCACAATTTTGGCGCCGTTGCCGGGGAAGGAAGGAAGCAATAAGAAGATTGAAGACAAATTATTACCTAAGAATTTCTTACCCTTATCTTTTTCTTTTTCGTTATTTTCTTTTTATTTTTATTTTTCATTTTAGTGCTAAATTTTTCTTTCTAGTATTTGTTTTCTTGGAGTTAGATTTTCGAGACAATGGAGCAATCGCTTACTTTAAGGGAGTTAAATTTCAATTGTGAGATGAAGTCCCCATGCATTAATTATCTAGAAGATTTGTCCTACGAGTTAAAGCCAGGAGCAGTCTGTTTGCTACCAATTTTCCATGGAGAACCTCATGAGAATCCTCATGAGCATTTGCAAGATTTCATCATCAAATGTGCTATGATTACTAGGGTGCCTCAAGAGCAAGCAAGGCTTCGAACTTTTCCAATTACTTTGGAAGGTAAAGCAAGAGAATGGTTTTGGAGTCTGCCATCAAAGTCGATTACTTCTTGGAAGGAAATGGAGAGAGCATTCTTGAACCAGTACTTTCCAGAAGCAAAACGCGCCGATGTAAGAAGAAGAATCAACTCTTGTCAACAATTACCTAATGAGAAGTTGTTTCAATATTGGAAGAGGTACAACAAGATTTGTGAAAGCTGCCCCTACCACAACATAAGCGAGGAACTCTTGATACAACAATTCTATGATGGATTGTTTTATGAAGATCGAGTCTACATTGGTGCAACTAGTGGAGGTAGCCTCACATTCAAAACACCCACAGAAGCAAGGAAGCTACTCAACATCATGGCTGAAAAACATTCATCAGTTTGGCACATCAGAAGAGATTCTAAAGCCTAAGGAGTCAGAGTTCGAATCATCAGTTTGCAAAAAGATGGAAAGAATTGAAGACGTGGTACAAACACTCGCAACAAATAATCAGTTGCTTAGCAAACAAGTTGCTGACCAACAAGTCACCATTGCCAATTTGTTGCGCGTTATGATTGCAAATCAAGGAGTGAATCATCACCAACAACCATTCTTGCAAACACCTTTGAACATGGCTCAAGGACAAGAGAACAACATGGAACTTGATAATGGATTGAACAATGCGC
>AWWV01015743.1:0-13985 GCA_001974805.1 Corchorus capsularis | reverse complement strand
AATACCAAGAGAATGGAGGATCAAGCGCGAGAAATCAGCAGTTAAGAGAGGAGATGGCGCGTCGAGATGAAGAAGCAAGGCGCAGGGAGGAAGCAACAAACGCCAAGATCGAGCGCATGATGGAAATGATGGCTGCAATGTCCAATGTGATACTAGGGAGCTCAGGCACAGCGAATGGCCAAGGGCAGACTACTGAAATGGGGAATGTCCCATCTGCGGGGGTAATTGGAAGCACAGTTCAAGTCAATTTACCGAACCCTTCAACAAGCCAGATCAACTTACCTATCCCTCCAGGCCAGAACGTGCACCTTAACATGTCATCGACAGCTTTTGAGCCGTCCCCACCTACGGTCCTCCCGTCTTCTCAAGGGGGAAACACGGCACATGTTGGGGGGCTTTGAAGGAGTTCCTGCGATGTTTACAAGGGTGAAAGCTGAAGATGACCCTAGAAAGATAATTGAAGAATCTACTCAGCAGCTGTGGAACCGAATGGAAGAAAAGCTCAAAGGATTAAGTGGCAAGCAGGCGTATTTCAAGGGAGAGGATAAGGTGTCCCTAATTACGGATTTAGTGTTGCCGCATAAGTTCAAAGTCCCGGATTTTGAAAAGTTTGATGGTACTAGGTCCCCTGAAGACCATGTCAACACATATGTGCGCCAAATGCAGCCTTACAGTTCAGATGATATTCTCATGCATTACTTTCAGAGGAGCTTCACGGGTTCGTCTTTTAAGTGGTACAACAGGTTGGATTCCAGCTAAATCAAGACGTGGAATGATATGGCTAATGCTTTTATAGTACAGTACAAGTACATTGATGAGTTAGCTCCTTCCCGGGAAACATTGTTGAGCATGAAGAGAAAGCCGGGTGAAATTATCAAGGAGTATGACCAGCTGATCGAGCTCAAATTATGCATATTTTTATAGTTATTTTTATATACTTTTTGCTATTTTTATATGTGTTTTTACCCTATTTTGTTAGTATTTGTGTTTTTAGGTCTTAAAGACAAGAAAAGTGAAAACTTATTGTTTTTCACTCTTTTTGGAGACTTTTTACTCAACTATGGATTTAGCCATTTCGAATAAAGATTTGAAGATGCGAAGTTCGTGATTGAAGAAATTTTGAAGATTTGAAGACAATTGAAGAATTAATTCAAGAAGCAAAATTGAAGATTTGGAGCTTTATTGCAAAGAATTGAAGCCAAGTCCAGAAGAAGCCCTGAAGTTGAGGATTTTTTGGATTATTTATATTGGAATATACTCAGCCCATATAAACCTATAATTGGAGTTAAAATCTCAATTAATAGGCCCCATATCCAAAATAATATCCAAATCCCACATTAATCCCGTAGATTTGCGATATTAGCCCGGTTTCAGCGCAGTCTTCGTAGAAAGACCATAACTTTCTGCTCAGATGTCCGTTTTAAGCCCATGAGTACTTGTTGGAAAGCTAACTCCGAGCTCTACAACTTTCTTTTGAAGTGCAAACCCAGATCTGCCATCTTCAAGCCCGAAATTCAAGTCGAAGTTGCTGCACAATTCCAGAAAATTCCAGAAAATTCTAGAGTCCTCTTTTGACTTGGAGACTACTCTAGGATGACACCTAATCCTACTTGGAGACCAAGAAAAGGCTAAACCGTCCTACCCTATTCCTCTAGTATAAATAGCCACCTCCTGTATCACAAAACACACACATAAAAAACAGAACTACACAATCCACAAATTTTAGTTTATTCTCTTTTTCTACCTTTCTTTAGTTTTTAGGTTTTTCTCTAGTTTTAGAAGGGGGAGAAGTCGACACCCTCTCTAGCCATAGAGGGGTGCGACGTCCCTAGGGTTTTCAAAGGGGAGATTCCGCCTCTCCCAGTCCTGTAAGTATTCTTATGCCTCTCATGGATCTTCCTAAATCCATGAGTAGCTAAATCCTTAATACTTCTGATCCTTTGGTGATTTCAATCAATTGATTATGGTGAGATTTTTGCGCTTATAATTTGATGTTTGTTCTTGATAGATAGTTCTTAAATCTCTTTTTTAATCTTATGTTCTTGATGATTGTGGATTTAGACTACAACTAATGATATGATTTGATAGATCTATAGCTAAATCAAGCCATTGAAGGATTGTTCGGGCTTGATTATTAGGTAGCAATTGGAGGCGAAGGATCTTCCTTCCAGGGAATTATGGATCAGTGGCCAAAGCAATTTGCTCATTGTTTGGTTTTACTTTTGTAAGCATGCGTGAAAAATATATAATTGTTCTTAATGCTTTGTTCTTGGGTAATTATCACACTGGATCAAGAGGTGATTGTCTAAAGAATAAAAGGGATAATTCACACTGGATCAAGAGCTTTATCCATTATGCATGTTGGTTTTCCATACCAGTTGTCATTTAGAATAAAATATTGAATTTAACTTTTAAATGAAGGATCCATAGTTAATTTGATTGATTCATACCATTGGAGAAGAAGTATGCCTTTTAATTATTGTTTTCTTTATAAATTGCCATAGATTTAGATTTAATATACTTTGCTTTGTTTTTAGTTTAATTGCTTTCCTTTAATTGATAATTTTAATCCCCTGTTTTCTGTTTTAAAAGTAATTTTTAGAAAAGATTTATTCTTTGGATAAGATTATTACCCTTCTCTGTGGGATTCGACCCCTACTTGCCCTCTCTACTTTAGTTAGGTTTTGTGGGAATTATCTTGTGATTGCTGACGACACGATCAACATGTGTGTAAATTAATTAATCTTAATGCTTTGTTCTCAAATGATCTTTAAGCCCTAAGAAAGTAATCGATCACTGAAGGAATAAAAGGGATAACTGCAGCTTTGATCGGCCTCTTATCTAAAATACATGTTGGGAAACCTATATCAGTTGTCAGTCAAGAATAAGATGCGAAATTCACCTTTTAAATCGAGGACCCATAGTTAATTTGATTGAATGATACCACTGGTGAAGAAGTATGTTTTATAATTATTGTTTGCTTTATTAATTTGCTTTAGATTTTAGATTTAGATTTAGATTTAGATTTGCTTTGCTTTGATTTTTAGTTTAATTGTTTTCTTCATAATTGTTATTTTCACAATCACCTATTTTTAATCAATTTTTGGAAAAGATCTTTCTATCTTTTTATTGTCCATCACATAACCCTTCTCTGTGGGATTCGACCCCTACTTGCCCTAGCTATTCTAGTTAGTTAATTGTGAGGATTATTTTTATGGTCATAGACGACACGATCATAAATTTTGGCGCCATTGCCGGGGAAGGGAATTGAATTGAGAGAAAGTGAAGAGAAATTAGATCCAAGAATTAGTTTTTGCGTCGAAAAAAAAATTGTTTTTGCGTCGATAAAAAAAAAGGTTTTTTCCGTTTTTCCAATTTTTCTAAAAAAAAAATAATTATTTTTTTCCGTTTTTAATTTTAGGGTTCCCGATTTTTCTTTTAAAAAATATAATAATAATTAATTAATTTTCCGTTTTTTCCGTTTTTCCTTTTAATAAAAAAAATATTTTTATTTTCTGTTTTTGCTTTTAGTTTTTATTTAAGAACTGTTACTGCTAATTTTTCTGTTTAGTTTTGTTTGATTTTCTAGGAGACTGCATGCCAAAGACAAGAAGTAATAGTACTGAAGGTTTAGAATTCAATCCTGAGCCTGAAAGAACGCTATTTCAGAAGAAGAAGAAAACACAACGCCAATTACAAGAAGAGGAGACATCCGATTCGATTTCTCAACCAAGTTCTCCTAGATCTGCTATTTCAACATCGTCAGAAGACATGGCTGAAGAAAAACAACCCAAAACTCTGAGAGAGTTAGCTGCACCAAACGTCAATGCCAAACGCTTAGCCATTCGTTACCCAGATACCAATGGAAACTTTGAAATTAAATCTGGATTTATTCAGATTTTACCCAAATTTCACGGTTTGCCTGGAGAAGATCCTCACCGACATCTTCCTGATTTCCAGATTGCCTGCGCATCTACAAGTATTCAAGGTATTCCTGAAGATCAATTCATGTTAAGAACTTTTCCGTTCACTCTTATGGACCGAGCAAAAGATTGGTTGTACCTTTTACCCACTGGTTCAATCACATCTTGGACGAGCCTTAAGAAGCTGTTCTTGGAAAAGTACTTTCCTGCACACAAAGCATCAAGTATAAGGAAGGAGATTTGCGGAATTAAGCAACGCCATGGAGAAACAATGCATGAATATTGGGAACGTTTCAAAACACTTTATGCGAGCTGCCCCAATCACCAAATCAATGAACAGTTGCTGATCCAGTACTTCTACGAAGGATTACTATCGTTTGACAGATCTTCCATCGATTCTGCAAGCGGAGGAGCTTTCAACGACAAAACTCCTACCGAAGCTTGGTCCTTAGTGGAAAACATGGCTGCAAACACTCAACAATTTGGATCTCGAGAAGACTACGCAAGAGAAGGCCCTATAAGAAGAATTAATGAAGTTTCTACCTATTTCACCTCATTGGAGCAACAACTTCAAGAAACGAATCAGCAAATCGTTTTGCTCACTGATTTGTTCCATGCGAATTTTTCAAGTGTGCCAAGGGTTTGTGCGACTTTGGAAGTCGTGGGATTACAAGGAGCTTATCAAAGGAAGCCTGAACCTTATTGGAGACCTGAGCAACCGAGTCAACAATATGGGAACCAAGGTAACTACCAAGGAAGGCCGAATTTTCAAAGACCTAATTTTCAATTTTCACAAGCTATTGAGTTACAACAAATCAAAGAAGCTATGGAGATGATGAGAAAGCAAATTAGTCAATTAGCTAGTGATTTGAGTGATCTCAAGACACAAGGTCAACAAAGGATTCCATCACAATCAAAGGTACCTCCTAGAGAGAATGTTAGTGCAATTTCTCTAAGGAGTGGAAAAGAGTTGAAAAACCCTTATCCAAACCATGCCGCAAATCAACAAGAAGAAGGAGAGCCGAATTACACCAAGGAAGATTTACAACTGCCTACCGAAATCAAGATTGAAGATGAACCCAACAACAAAGGAGCTGCGCCGATTGAAGATTCAAACAAGGAAGATGCCGTAATTCAACCCAAAGGAAAAGGTGTGTGCGATACCAACAAACCTAAAACCGATTTCAACCTAGTTCCTTTTCAATCAAGATTGAAAAAGTCAAAGAAAGAAGATGATGATCAAGATATTTTGGAGATATTCCGAAAAGTTGAGGTCAACATCCCACTTTTTGATGCCATTCAACAGATTCCGAATTATGCAAAGTTCCTCAAGCAACTTTGTACCAACAAGAAGAAATTACAAGGTAAAGTAAGCGCTGGAGCTAATGTCTCTGTTGTGCTTCAAAAAAGTTTACCTCCTAAGTGCAAAGATCCAGGTACGTTTTCTATTACTTGTTCTATTAGAAGAAGTATTATAGAGAATGCGATGCTTGATCTTGGTGCTTCTTTAAGCGTGATGCCTTATTCTTTCTACAAATCTTTAAATCTTGGTCCATTGAAGAATACCGATGTTGTTCTGCAATTAGCTGACGGATCTTTGGTTTATCCCAAAGGTGTTTTAGAGAATATCTTAATTAAAGTTGACTATCTGATTTTTCCAATCGACATATTCATCATGGATATGGAGTATTCGAAAGATCAATGTCCTCTTTTATTAGGAAGACATTTCCTAAAGACTTCTCATACCAAGATTGATGTGTTTAATGGTTCATTGACCATGGAATTTGATGGTGAAGTCATCCACCCTAGAATTTCATCTCAAGTGCCGTTAAAATCTAACAATTTTGTTTATGTTATAAGTTCTAAGTTTGTTAAGAAAAGAGCCATTGAAGATTCTTCATCAACAAAGCCTGATCGGATTTCTAAAGGAAGACAAAGGATAATGGACATTCGACAACGCTACAACGAGACTTTCCGCCAATTTTGGAGGAGATTCAAGCAGCTGTGTGCCGATTTCCCTGATCATGGATTCAAGGAAGAAATTTTAATCCAATTCTTCTATGGAGGATTGGGACTTAAAGATCGAGTTCTTGTTGATTCTTTCAGTACTAAACCATTGCATGAAAGAACCCCGGAGAAAGCATTCAATGTTCTTGAAGAATTATCTCGAAGGACGAAATCCTCAACCTCCCATGAGAAGAAAGATCGAGCAAAAGAAACCAAGAAGGAGCCAGAAGTCAACAATAAAGAAGTTCAACCACCCCTGAAGATCGACCAACCAAGCAATTCAACTAAGAAGCAAGATATAGACCTTGGACATCGAGCTAAAGTTGCAAGCATTCTTCAACGTAAATTGGAGAATTTTCCCCAATTTTGGCAAAGGTTTAAGAAGCTATGTGCTGCTCACCCTCATCATGGTTATGATCAAAGAAGATTGGTTCAAATCTTCTACCAAGGATTAAGAGCTTCTGATAGATTGTCTGTCGACACTCTTATCTATATTCCCTTGTTCGATCACAGCACTGCTGACATATACGAGATAATGGAGAATTTTGCCCAGATGATAACCAATACATCGAAGGAAGCTGCTCAAGGACTCAGCTCGGTTAAGCCCGTGCCACACAAGCCAGTATGCCCGGCTGCAGCCCGGCCATCGACCTCACATGGCCGGCCAACACCGGCCAAGGCATCCCAAGCTTGTGCGACATAAAGCCTTGTCGCGCCTAGCCCGGCCACACCAAAGCCACATGTCCGGACGCCACCAGCATCTGCTGTGCCGCCCGCCCGGCCCAGCCAGGCCACGGCCGCGCCATCCGTGCCGCCTACCCGGCCATGCTCGGCCTTGTCCGCCTCTTCCGCGCATCCGCCCATGCCATGCCATGCCATGTCCGCACCAGCCGCGCCACCTGCCCGGTCAGCACCGGCCATGCAAGCTTCCTGTCGAGACACCACCGCGCCATGCCCGGCCAATTCCATGCCATCTGCGCGCCTTACCGAGCCACCACGAGCCTATGCCGCGCCATGCCGAGTTACAACTATGCCATCGCCTAATGCTTTGATCTTTTCAAGTCTTGATAAAATTCAACTTGAAACTATCAAAATCATTGAAGAGAGTAGAGTTATCGAGGACCTGTTGAAGGATTACACTCAAAATTCCTTCACCCTTGAAGAATAACCTTCTTTAAGGCAGTCTAGCCAAAGACCTTAAAGAAAGGCGCTTATTGGGAGGCAACCCAATATTATTTTTACTAACCCATAATATTTTTCTTTGTTTTATTTTTTCTTTTCTTTTTTAGGATTTTCCATACCAAAGGAGAAAAAGGAGTTTTTCATCGATATAAAGATATCTAATTGGAGCTTATCCTTGGAGAATAGAGAAGATTTCTTTAACCCTATCTTTTTCTTGCAATGCTTTGATTGAATTTTTCTTTGATATGCGATACATATAGATATAGATATAGGTTAATTAGGATTTAAAAGATGCATACATATTTTTGCTTTGATTTTCTACGCTTGTTCATACATTGAGGACAATGTATCTTTTAAGTGTGGGGGAGTGAGTCTATATGCATAAAATTGGTTAAATTGGAATAACTTTTTCAAAAATTTTGACAAAATTTTGATTTATATGCTTATATTGATCGATTGATTTGATTGTTGATTGATGATATCTTAGAATTCTTAAGAATGATTGATTCATTGATTTATCTATAGTATGATATCTTATTTCTTAGATTAGGTATAATTGAAGTTTGTGATATGAGCTTATTGCTTATTATTTCTATGATTGCCTACTTTTAGAACTCATGTTTAATTTTTATTGAAACTACACTTATGAGAGTATTTTATGAATATGTCAAAAATAAGTGTGGGGGACTATCTATATTAGAAGGGTAGTTAAAAAAAAAATCTTTTTCATAAAAAGAGTGTTTTTCATGCAAGAGGAGAAGAGATATCTTTTGCCTTAAAATTTTAAAAATATATATCCATTGTTGTCACTCTTCTCTTTAAACAAAAGGAGTTAGTAACCCTTGGGAAGAGGATAAGAGGCATGGATCGGCAGAAGTATTGTCCCTCTAGAGTGCTAGTAGCCTCACAAAAATAAATAAAGGGCGTTAGTAACCCCTAAGCATGAACACTTTGAGGTTAGTAACCTCACTTTTCTAAAATAATTACCCTTTGAAAACTATTATAACCCATGCGAAATTCTTGATTTGTATTCATGATATGCAATTGTTTGAGTAGTGGAGATAACGATGAAGGCATAAGCTTATAGGAAGAAGTAGTTATAGTCGTGATAAATGATAAGTGATTAGAGCTACTTTGATTATGGTTAGTTAAGAATGAGGATGATTGCTATATCTTGATCTATTGAATTGGATACTCTTAATATTCTATGATATTCTGATTTCATAAATTGAATTGATCCTTGATATATGTATATGATTCAAAGTTTTTCAAAAGATTTGAATAAGACTTATTATCATAAATCTTAATTTTTGTCTGTCTGCACTAGTTTGCTAGGGACTAGCAAAGATTTAGTGTGGGGGAAATTATGATCGAACTCAAATTATGCATATTTTTATAGCTATTTTTATATACTTTTTGCTATTTTTATATGTGTTTTTACCCCATTTTGTTAGTATTTGTGTTTTTCGGTCTTAAAGACAAGAAAAGTGAAAACTTATTGTTTTTCACTCTTTTTGGAGCTATTTTGGAGACTTTTTACTCAACTATGGATTTAGCCATTTGGAATAAAGATTTGAAGATGCGAAGTTCGTGATTGAAGATATTTTGAATATTTGAAGACAATTGAAGAATTAATTCAAGAAGCAAAATTGAAGATTTTGAGCTTTATTGCAAAGAATTGAAGCCAAGTCCAGAAGAAGCCCTGAAGTTGAGGATTTTTTGGATTATTTATATGGGAATATACTCAGCCCATATAAACCTATAATTGGAGTTAAAATCCCAATTAATAGGCCCCATATCCAAAATAATATCCAAATCCCGCATTAATCTCGTAGATTTGCGATATTAGCCCGGTTTCAGCGCAGTCTTCGTAGAAAGGCCATAACTTTCTGCTCAGATGTCCGTTTTAAGCCCATGAGTACTCGTTGGAAAGCTAACTCCGAGCTCTACAACTTTCTTTTGAAGTGCAAAGCCCAGATCTGCCATCTTCAAGCCCGAAATTCAAGTCGAAGTTTCTGCACAATTCCAGAAAATTCTAGAGTCCTCTTTTGACTTGGAGACTACTCTAGGATGACACCTAATCCTACTTGGAGACCAAGAAAAGGCTAAACCATCCTACCCTATTCCTCTAGTATAAATTTTCACCTCCTGTATCACAAAACACACACATAAAAAACACAACTACACAATCCACAAATTTTAGTTTATTCTCTTTTTCTATCTTTCTTTAGTTTTTAGGTTTTTCTCTAGTTTTAGAAGGGGGAGAAGTCGACACCCTCTCTAGCCATAGAGGGGTGCGACGTCCCTAGGGTTTTCAAAGGGGAGATTCCGCCTCTCCCAGTCCTTTAAGTATTCTTATGCCTCTCATGGATTTTCCTAAATCCATGAGTAGATAAATCCTTAATACTTCTGATCCTTTGGTGATTTCAATCAATTGATT
Organism: Corchorus capsularis; assembly: GCA_001974805.1. Classification (NCBI taxonomy): domain Eukaryota; kingdom Viridiplantae; phylum Streptophyta; class Magnoliopsida; order Malvales; family Malvaceae; genus Corchorus; species Corchorus capsularis. The sequence goes on along the minus strand of AWWV01015743.1, from coordinate 4,433 downwards.
ATGGTGAGATTTCTATATTTATAATTTTGTGTTAAGTTCTTGATGATAGTAGTCAAAACCCTGTTTTAATTTTATGATTCTGAATCTTATTTGAGTTATGTGGCCACTAACGATGTAAGAGGAAGGTCTATAGCTAGATCAGGCTTAGAATTAATCACTCAAGTTTGATTGTATGTAGCAAATTAGGTTTGTTTGATCGCTGCTTAATGGGTGTTTGTCTACCGGAGGGCGAGAAATTTCTCTTCGTATGGTTCTACTTGTAGGCATGTGTGTAAAATTAACTGTTCTTAATGCTTTGTTCTCAAATGATCTTTAAGCCCTAAGAAAGTAATCGATCACTGAAGGAATAATAGGGATAACTGCAGCTTTGATCGGCCTCTTATCTAAAATACATGTTTGGAAACCTATATCAGTTGTCAGTCAAGAATAAGATGCGAAATTCACCTTTTAAATCGAGGACCCATAGTTAATTTGATTGAATGATACCACTGGTGAAGAAGTATGCTTTATAATTATTGTTTGCTTTATTATTTTGCTTTATTATTTTGCTTTAGATTTAAGATTTAGATTTAGATTTAGATTTGCTTTGCTTTGCTTTGATTTTTAGTTTAATTGTTTTCTTTATAATTGATTTATTCAATCCCCTGTTTTCTAATCAATTTTTGGAAAAGATCTTTCTATCTTTTTATTGTTCATCACATAACCCTTCTCTGTGGGATTCGACCCCTACTTGCCTTAGCTATTCTAGTTAGTTAATTGTGGGGATTATTTTTATGGTCATAGACGACACGATCAACTCTCGAACATCAATCGTTGACCATGGACTGGTCTCATTTCATGTATCAATTCCAGACCTCAGACAGGTCTTTTTGATTTCAATTCGACCACGGACTGGTCTTCTTCAGTTCCGAACCTCAGGCAGGTTTTCTCAGTTTCCAATGTTGACCACGAACTGATCACTTGCAGTATCAGCGTCAGTAATCGACCACGAATCGGTCTCTTTCTCAATTTCCTAGGAATAAACGGGTGTCTACGTCTTTGCGCACTTCCCAACTCTCAGAAAGTATACAAACTACTCTTTTGAATACTTCTCATTAATTAGAAAGCACGCAAAAAGGGCCAACTGTAGACACCCTAATTTCGCATGTATCCTTCAAATAAAAACTCGATTGCTCCTTAGCTTGCAGGGTCACCCAGGGGCATTTTCGTCATTTTTGCACTGAGGCATTCCGGTCATTTTGAGTTCACTTTTAATTTAGATAAGCTAATTCTTTTCCTAGTCATCTAATTTGCGTTTCGGAAATTGAGAAAGTCTTTATATTCACCTTTAACATTTGTACATATTACATGGCTTACTTTCATACTAATTTGGGTGTTGCACTTTAGTCATATAAACTCTTTTAGTAAATAAGGTCTAGTTTTTAATGAAGCATTCTCTTATCCTTTTCCTTTAGGTATTGGCCATTATATTTGCTTTCATGGAGCATTTTTTTATTTATTTACTAAGGTTCATAAGTAATATGTATATATCACTTATAAATTGCATTATGAATAATTATTGTCCATTACTTCAATTTTCGCATATCATGTCAAATTTGGTGATCCTTTCTTTTGCATGGCATACTTGCATTTTGCATGAGCATAAGTAGAAAATGGATATTACAAATTCCCAAGAATAAATAAAGAAGGAATAAAATTATTACATTTCAGTTACATTACAAAGATAAAAACATTGTTACATAGCCTCTGCCCATTCAAGGATTTCCTTGCCTCTAGTTTGAGGTTCGTTCCCCTCCTTGTTCATTTGCAAGCATAAAGGCTTTCCAATGGCCTCAAGGGACCTCATTGACCTGCAAGATGGGACACGGACAAGAAGCACAAGAAATATTCCCCAAGACTTAAAGGCATGTACACTATTGGTTAGTGTACATGTAAAGTGAATAAAAAGCGCACGCATGCTTGGGGAAAAGAATTACTATTGGCTATATCGAGCGAAAGACGTGAGGTTCAGTCTCAGTCTTAATATGCCGATGAAGCCATTGGGAAACAAGAGCAAATGCGTTAGCAAACAACAGTTGACATAAAAAGAGGGAGAGACAATGCAAGGCAGATCTGTAAGACTAGGGGATAAAAAAAACAGAAAAAAAAAAGAAAAAACAGGGACAAATACTAGCAAGCAAAGTCGGCACTGTACAGAGAATTTAGCATTTTAATTCAGTTTCACCATGTTTCCATTCCTAGCCATTCTAGCAAGCATTTGATGAACACATATTTGCACCTTCACTTGTGTGTTCCGTGTGCAAAAGCAGACCGAAAGTTTACCAAGTTCTGTATCATTTCCTCATCTTTCCAGTCATTGTTAACATGCATTAAAGCACTTTTAACCACACAGTCACCACTACATTTAGCATATGTACTTCTCTTGGGTTCAATTACATGTCACTTCACATAGAAAATCCAAAACAGAGAATAAAAAAGGATATAAGCATGCACTTTTAAGGCCCTTAATAAAAATAGAACACCCTTTTGCTTCATTCCAATTCAGCAGCATATGCATTTGCACTTCAAATAACACAGGCCATGATCATCCACTCATAAATCTCAATTGCATTTGCATCAATTTGCCTCCAACTCATGTGCATACACAATAGTACATTTCATTCCATAAAATAAAAACACTGTCGAAACGTTCGGGTCCGGGGAACCCTGTCGAAACGAGTTTGGAAAAAAGGAGTCGCCACTAATCTTTTTTTCTAAGGTGTGATTAGCCACCTAATGACCTCCTAAGCCTAGTTAAATCCAAAACTCAGCATTGGACCCACTAAACTTAAAGCCCGGTCTTCCAACCTAAATCTAGGTTCGGGAGTCTGTTACATGTAGGGAAGGATCAGCACCCCCAAATGCCCGTCAAATGACGGTACCTCTAATCTAAACTAAGATCTAGTGGGTCTAAATAAAAACGGTTGCTTTTATCTTATTTTCGGATGAATGAATACGAATGATGTATGAATTAGTGAATTTTATTTTAATCAGTAAACATCGGTGTACTTGAAATTAAACCGAGACCCTTCCCACGCATTATGGGGGTATTTCAGGAATAATTCAATCTCGGAGCGAGGACCAAAAAATTCGTACCCGAGTACATTTATTTGGGGCCCACCCGTCATTGTAAAACAACTACTGTTTACTGATTCTTACTTAGCTAACTCTCATGAATGACAATTAAGGTGCATGAAAGATTGATTTTATTTACATGCATTAACACAAGTCTACCCAAAGTCAACTCCATAAATCCTTCCCACGCAGTATGGGGGTATTTATGGAATAAACCGGTCTAGAAAGACCTCCCGGAAATTCGTACCTGAGTACATTTATCCGAAAAGGTCTTTCATCTTAGCAAAGACGAATGCTAATACACCAGAATAGGGCGAAATGATATATATAGCGTGTGTATCATGAATGCAGGTGCGCTTTTTTACTTTCTACTTTTTACTTCTACGCTAATTACTAAATCCAAAAGGCTTAATGAAACTAATAAAAGAAATCAAAAGCTAAGGGTCGGACTGGACAATTCTGGGGACTTCTGCACACTAAAACAATCAGTTAGCAAATTTCAGGGGCAAAAGAAACACCATATTTCATAAATAAGAGCTAAAATGCATCAATTAATAAAATAGACTCAAGATTAAGGACTAAATTAATTGAATTAAATATAGGAAACTAAATCAAACCTTCAACTAATTCAAGCCAAAGATTTAATTTTTAAGTGAATATTAATCCAAATTAATTCCTTAATCCCTCTTCTAAGTCATTTTTTCAATTTAAAAAAATCAAGCTTTTGATCCAAAGTTTTGGCTTTTAAATTAAAATTAGCCCCAAAATCCTTAAATTTCCAAGCTAACTTTAATTCAAAAATTCAAACTTTGAATTAAACTTTTAATTTTCCCAATTAAAATAGACTTTGAATGGAATCAAGAAATCCATTTGAACGAATATGAACTTAAATGGATCAAACCAAAAGCTTCAATTTTAAGTTAATTTTGACATAAAAACTCATACTTTGACATCTTGCTAATCATTTTTAATGAAATCCCCTTTTTTTACAAACGAAATTAACGAACACACTAATTTGAGTCAAAAATCTAACCTTTATGCTAAAGGACTAATTTTTAATCTATTCATGATTCAATGACTTAGACTTAATCCCTAAATTTTAAACATGATATAATTACCTTAAAAAAAACAAGACATCTACATGGAAATTAAAAATGTAAGATTTCTTTTGCTTAAACTTAATATGGGAAAATTTATTTAGGACCAAATTAACTTTAAATCTAACATATTCATCACAAAAGTAAACAAGTAGGCCTCAAATTGAAACAATTAAGCATAAACAAGCCTTAATTGAAATAATCTGTCACACTCAATCCCAA
>AWWV01015741.1:0-11193 GCA_001974805.1 Corchorus capsularis | reverse complement strand
GTTGGGACTTTAGCTCAAAAAGATTAGATCTCGGGGGTTAAGACCAAAGTTTGTCCTTTAGTCCATGATTTATGAGTAGATATTATTCAGGTTAAGTTCTCATCTTTTTGATTAAGTAAATAACTTAGGTTGTGAGTATTTTTAGGAAAAATGAAAAGTGTTAGTTAAGCATTCACATTCATGTTTATTTTTCATAAATTGTTGCAAGTTACTATGTGCATTTGAGATCAATTAAAGTGACTCCCGTGATGGGAAAGGCGGGCGGCTTATTCATGCGTGTCTAAGTTTGCTCGCCTTCTCCTGGAGGCTTGGAAATGTCCGGAGACCATTTACCATTTATTGGGAGGCGATCAAAGGCGTTCCTCGTATAATTAATGGGTAATTAAAATTGAAATCGGATTTTCATGCATCATGTGCATCCATGCACTGCAAGACTAAATCCAGTGATTAATCAAAGATTAAATTTTAAAAGAGATCAAGATCAAGATTTAGGAAGTAAGAAAAGGTGAATCAGTAATAAGTAACTTAATTCAGGGCAATTAAGTAAGTCAGTTAATAGCTTAATTCAGGGTAATTAAGTAAGTAATAGGTAACTTAATTCAGGGTAATTAAGTCACTAAGTAGCTTAATTCAGGGTAATTAAGTAAAGTCAGTTAGTAACTTAGTTCAGGGAAATTAAGTAAGGCAGTAACTTAATTCAGGGTAATTAAGTAATTCAGTAGTCAACTTAATTCAGGTAATTAAGCAAGTCAGTAATCGACTTAATTCAGGGTAATTAAGTGAGTCAGTAATCGACTTTAATTCAGGGTAATTAAGTGAGTTAATGAGTAGCTTAATTTAGGGTAATTAAGTAGTTCAATAAATAACTTAATTCAGGGTAATTAAGTTTAGTAAGAAGCAGAGATTAGGGAAAATAAAAGGGCTTAATTCAGGGTAATTGAGTCAGTTAAAAATCAAAGAAAGATCATCAGTAATAAGGGCTTAATTCAGGGTTATTGAGTCAGTTAAAAGAGTTGTTAGCAAAAAAAAAAAAGAATAAAAACCCTTTTCGAAAATTAAAAAGAGTTTGTGCTTGCATTTGTTCTCTTTGGTTTTTCGAAAGACAAAAATCAATTAATCAAAAAGAGTCTTTTTTCTCAAAGTTTTCAAAAGAAGGGAGAGTTCCCACTAGTTTTAGCTTATAGTTTAGTGGTTGAAAGGGAAAGTTCCCAACAAATAACAATTTCAAGAAAAATAATCGTTTTAATGGTAAGTTTTAAAGAAAATCCCCATCATGAGAAGCCTAAAAAGAGAACAAAATAGAAAAAGGGAAAGTTCCCAACATTCCTATTTCAAAAATTCAAAACCCATTTTTGCTTGTTTATTTTGCTTAAATTTAAGGATTAATAAAAGAGTTTAAGGGCATGAATATTTAAGAATACAGACAACCGATAATAGAAACCCACAGTAGTCTAGACTAGTCAGCGCCGTCTTTTGACGGGCGTCGTGGGGGTGTTAATCCTTCCCCAAGCGTACCCGACTCCCGGACCATAGAATCTCTGGTTAAGTAAACCTCATTAGGTTTAGCGTTACCTTTGCCGAGCATTGGTTAATATTAGACTTAATAATTGGATAGGTGGCTAATCACACCTAGGATAAAAAAAGATTAGTGGCGACTCCTAGAACTCAGTAAGGGGTAGGATTCCTTTCCCCATTTAAGTCGTTCAGCGGTAGGGTTCGGACACCCCCGGACCCGGACGTTGCGACAGAGACCTGAGCAACCGAGTCAACAATATGGGAATCAAGGTAATTACCAAGGTAAGGCAAATGAATTTCCAAAGATCTAATTTTCAATCTTCACAAGCTATTTCCATCGAGATGCAACAAATCAAGGAAGCTATGGAGATGATGAGAAAACAAATAAGTCAATTAGCTAGTGATATGAGTGATCTCAAGACACAAGGTCAACAAAGGATTCCATCGCAACCAAAGGTACCTCCTAGAGAGAATGTTAGTGCAATTTCTTCAAGGAGTGGAAAAGAGTTGAAAGAACCCTATACAAATCTTGCCGCACATCAACAAGCTAAAGGAGAGCCGAGTTACACCAAAGAAGATTTACAACTGCCTGCCGAAATCAAGATTGAAGATGAACCCAATAACACAGAAGCTGCGCAGAACACAGTTAAAGAGGGAGAAGATGCCGCAACTCAACCCAAAGGAAAAGGTGTGTGTGATTCCAACAAGTCTAAAACCGATTCCAACCTAATTCCTTTCCAATCAAGATTGAAGAAGTCAAAGAAAGAAGATGATGATCAAGATATTTTGGAGATACTTCGAAAAGTTGAAGTCAACATCCCACTTCTTGATGCCATTCAACAAATTCCGAATTATGCAAAGTTCCTTAAGCAACTTTGTACCAACAAGAAAAGATTACAAGGTAAGGTAAGCGTTGGAGCTAATTTCTTTGTTGTGCTTCAAAAGAGTTTACTAAGTGCAAAGATCCAGGTACGTTTTCTATTACTTGTTCTATTGGAAGAAGTATTATAGAGAATGCTATGCTTGATCTAGGTGCTTCTTTAAGTGTGATGCCCTATTCTTTTTACAAATCTTTAAATCTTGGTCCTTTGAAGAACACTGATGTTATTCTGCAATTAGCTGACAGATCTTTGGTTTATCCCAAAGGTGTTTTAGAGAATATCTTAATTAAAGTTGAGTATTTGATTTTTCCTATCGACATATTCATTATGGATATGGAGTATTCGAAAGATCAATGTCCTCTTTTATTAGGAAGACCTTTTCTCAAGACTTCTCATACCAAGATTGATGTATTCAATGGTTCATTGACCATGGAATTCGATGGTGAAGTCATCCACCCTAGAATTTCATCTCAAGTGTCGTTGAAATCTAACAATTTTGTTTATGTTATAAGTTCTAAGTTTGTTAAGAAAGGAGACATTGAGGATTCTTCATCGACATCACCTGCCCAGATTTCCAAAGGAAGACAACGAATTGCTGCTTTTCAACAACAAAAAGATGAAAATTTTCACCAAGCATGGGATAGATGCAAGATGCTATGTGCCAATTGCCCTCACCATAGCATATCACAACAACTTTTGATTACCTATTTCTATGAAGGATTAGGAGTAGATGATCAAATTCTTGTTGACAGCATCGAGGATATTCCCTTGTTTGAAAGAACTCCTGATGCCGCATATGAAGCATTGGAAGCCTTGTCTAAAGCAATTAAGCCCCCTAGCTTTAGAGAGAAGAAAGATCGAGCAAAAGAAGCCAAGAAGGAGAAAGAAGTCAACAACAAAGAAGTTCAACCATCCCTGAAGATCGACCAACCAAGCAATACAACTGAGAAGCAAGATATAGATCTTAAACATAGAACTAAAGTTGGAAGCATTCTTCAACGCAAAGTGGAGAGTTTTCCCCAATTTTGCCAAAGGTTTAAGAAGCTATGTTCTGATAACCCTCATCATGGTTATGATCAAAGAAGATTGGCTCAAAACTTCTACCAAGGATTAAGAGTTTCTGATCGATTGTCTGTCGACACTCTTATCTATATTTCCCTGTTCGATCATAGCACTGCTGACATATACGAGATATTGGAGAATTTTGCCCAGATGTTAACCAATGCACCGAAGGAAGCTGCCCAATGACTCAGCCCGATTAATCCCGTGCCGCACAAGCCAGCATGTCCGGCCATCGACATCCCATGGCAGGACGATATCGGCCAATGCAGCCCAAGCCCGTGCGACATCAACCTTTGTCGCGCGACATGACCGGCCTTGTTCACTCAACCCGCGCCAGTCGCTATGCCGCCCGTGCCATATCCGGCCTTGCCCACTCTAGCCGCGCCACCTGCCCGATCAATGCCAGCCAGGCGAGCTTCCTACCGAGCCGACATCAAGCAATGCCCGGCCTTGTCCGCGCACCTGCCCGGTCAGTGTCGGTCATGCTGTTTTAAGTTCTTTGATTCTTTCAAGTCTTGATAAAATTCAACTTGAAATTATCAAAATCATTGAAGAAAGTAGAGTTATCGAGAACCTGTTGAAGGATTACACCCAAAATCCCTTCATCCTTGAAGACTAACCTTCTTTAAGGCAGTCTAGCCGAAGACCTTAAAGAAAGGCGCTTACTGGGAGGCAACCCAATATTTTTACTAACCCTTAATTTTTCTTTGTTTTATTTTTCTTTTCTTTTTTAGGATTTCCATACCAAGGGAGAAAAAGGAGCTTTCACAATATGAAGAAATCGAATGGAGCTTATGCTTGGATTAAACCCCTAAGTTTTCTTAAACCTTACCTCCATTTAATTTGCAGTGTTTTGATTGATTTTTCCTTGATATGCGATTCATATAGGTTACATAGCTTAATTAAGATTTTGAGATGCATATCATATTTTTGCTTTGATTACCTATTGTTTCTATTGCTTGCCTCTGTATGAATTCAAGTGTGTGAATAAGTGCATAAATTTGAGCATATATTTTTAGCCACCACTTAAGAGAGACATAATTATATAATTATACATTGAGGACAATGTATCTTTTAAGTGTGGGGAAGAGAGTCTAATTGCATAGAAATTAACATAAAAATTGGCATAATTTTTTCAAAAATTTTGACAAAATTTTGAATTCTATATATATATTGAGTTATTGATTTGATTTTTGATTGATGCATACATAGAATTCTTAAGAATGTTTGATTCATTAATTGATTTATAGTATGATATCTTATTTCTTAGATTAGGTATAATTGAAGTTTGTGATAATTGCTTATTATGGATTATTTCTATAATTGCCTATTTCTAGAACTTGTGTTTAATTTTTATTGAAACTGCACTTATGAAAGTATGTTATAAATATGTCAAAAAAAAGTGTGGGGGACTATCTATATAAGAAGGGTAGTTAAAAAAAAATCTTTTTTCATAAAAAAGATAGTGTTTTTCATGCAAGAAGAGAAGAGATATCTTCTGCCCTTAAAAATTAAAAAAAAATCCATTGTTGTCACTCTTCTCTTTAAACAAAAGGAGTTAGTAACCCTTGGGAAGAGGATAAGAGGCATGGACCGGCAGAAGTATTGTCCCTCTAGAGTGCTAGTAGCCTCAAAATAAAATAAAGGGCGTTAGTAACCCCTAAGCATGAACACTTTGAGGTTAGTAACCTCACTTTTCTAAAAATCAATTACCCTTTGAAAATCATTATAACCCATGCGAAATTCTTGATTTGTATTCATCATATGCAATTGTTTGAGTAGTGGAGATAAAGATGAAGACATAAACTTATAAAAAGAAGTAGTTATAGTTGTGATGAATGATAAGTGATTAGAGCTACTTTGATTATGGTTACTTAAGAATAAGGATGCTTGCTATATCTTAATCCTTTGAATTGGATACTCTTACTATTCTTTGTTATTATGATTTCATAATTGAATTGATCCTTGATATATGTATGTATTCAAACTTTTTTCAAAAGATTTGAACATAGTGCATTAGCTTAGATTAATGAGTCTTAATTTTTGTTTGTCTACACTAGTTTGTTAGGGACTAGCAAAGATTTAGTGTGGGGGGAAATATGATCGAGCTAAAATTATGCATATTTTTATAGCTATTTTTATATAGTTTTTGCCACTTTTATATGTGTTTTTACCCTATTTTGATAGTATTTGTGTTTTTAGGTCCTGAAGACAAGAAAAGTGAAAACTTATTGTTTTTCACTCTTTTTGAAGCTATTATGGAGACTTTTTACTCCACTATGGACTTAGTCATTTGGAATGAAGATTTGAAGATGCGAAGTTCGTGTTTTGAAGATTTCTTGAAGATATTTTGAAGATTTGAAGACAATTGAAGAATTAAATCAAGAAGTAAGAATTGAAGATTTGGAGTATATTTGCAAAGGATTGAAGCCAAGCCCAGAAGAAGCCCGGAAGTTAAGGATTTTTGGATAATTTATATGGGATTATACTCAGCCCATATAAACCTATGAAGACATCTAATCCAACTTGGAGTCCAAGTTAAGGCTAAACCGTCCTACACCTATTCCTCCACTATAAATAGCCACCTCTTGTATCACAAATCACACACTAGATATACTTTCACATAGATATAGTTTTATTCTCTTTTTCTACCTTTCTTTAGTTTAGGTTTTCTCTAGTTTTAGAAGGGGGAAGTCGACACCCTCTCTAACCATGGAGGGGTGCGACAACCCTAGGTTTTCAAGTAGGAGAAATCGTTCCTCCCTAGTTCTGAAGTACTCTTATGCCTCTCATGGATTTTCCTAAGTCCATGAGTAGCTAAACCCTTAATACTTCTAATCCTTTGGTGAATTCAATCAATTGATTATGGTGAGATTTCTATACTTATAATTTTGTGTTAAGTTCTTTATGATAGTAGTCAAAACCCTGCTTTATTTTATGATCTTGAATCTTACTGACTTAAGTGGCCACTAACGATGTGGGTGGATAGATCTATTGCTAATCAAATAAGGATTCAACCCCGAGTTTGATTTATGGTAGCAAATCAGGTTTGTTTGATCGCTGCCTGATGGGCGTTTGTCTATCGGAGGCCGAGAAATTGTTCTTCGTATGGTTCTACTTTGTAGGCATGTGTGTAAAATTAATTATTCTTAATGCTTTGTTCTTAAGTAATCTTTAAGCCCTGAAAAAGTAATCAATTGTTGAAGGAATAAAAGGGATAACTGCAGCTTTGACCGGCCTCTTATCTAATATACATGTTGGGAAACCTATACCAGTTGTTAGTCAAGAATAAGATGCTTAATTCACCTTTAAAATCAATGATCCATAGTTAATCTGATTGAATCATACCATCGGAGAAGAAGTATGCTTTATAATTATTGTTTGTTTTATTAATTTGCTTTAGATCTAGATTTGCTTTGCTTGGTTTTTAGTTTAATTGTTTTCTTTACAATTGATATAATCAATCCCCTATTTTCTAATTGATTTTTGGAAAAGATCTTTCTTTCCTTTGATAATTATAACCCTTCTCTGTGGGATTCGACCCCTACTTGCCCTAGCTAGTTTAGTTAGTTTTTGTGGGGATTATTTTTATGATTGCTGACGACCGATCACATGGACATCCATCCATTGGAGTTTCCCATGCTATAAGAGTTTGCCCATGCGTTGCCCTATCATGAAGAGATGCCCATCTTTCTTTTTCAACCGGAGGAGAATGACACGGGAGTGTCTCATGTGTGCTTGGAAGATGATTTAAGTAAAGATGGTGGAATTAGTAAAGCAAGCACCTTGCCATGTAAGTATCTTGCTTGTATGACATGTCATCTTGAGTTGGACCAAGTTAGCCACGTTGGAGCCAAGCAAGCACCTCACCAACATGAAGCTTATGTGGAAGCAAGCACCTTTCATATCATGCCATGTGTTGATGACCACCTTTCTACACTTGACATGTGTTGGTCAACAAAAGGGGCTTGGAAAACCCTTAGGTGAAGTACTTGTTTTTGGTTGGTTCTTAATATGGTGACATGTGAAGAATAAAGGCATCATCATTTTGAAACATGGAAAGGAGTAATACGGCTGCCCACAATCCAAACTAGTTTCACATTTGTTTTCATAAGCTAATTAGCATTTCTAGCTAATTTGGGAGCTGTTTTGATTAGTATGTAATTTCAGTTTGCTAAACTAGTTTAATTAGCTCTAGTTAAGTGGTTTAGGTCTAAATGAGTCCTATATAAGGTGTAGAATGTGATGAGCAAATCAGACTTGTATTTTGAATTTATTGAACTTTTTCAAGCTTGTAACGTTGTTTAGGTTGTCAAGAACTTCCTATGTCATTTTTGAGTGGTGAATTCTGCACTTTCAGGGCAACAACTCCTTCTCCACCTTTTGGTTCTTCTTCCCCGTTTCCTGTTAACTTTGCCTTGTGGCTTGGATCGAAGTAGAAGGAAGAAAAAAAGGGAGAAACCTTCCAAGCTTTTCTAGTTTACTACGGCAAGCTGAGTTCTCAGGTAACATTCGGGTAATTGCAGTATCGAGGTATGCCCCGAGTATTTCCCATTTCTTTTTTGCTGATGATAGTGGAAGGTAACTAACTAAGCTAAGCCAAAAGGTGGATGCCCACTGCTGAGATTGAGAAAGCTTTAGGCCTGAGGCCGCATTCGAAAGGAGAAAGGGAAAGGGATTGCTATTCCGAAAGTGCATATTCTTCTCAAGAAGATGAATAAAAGAAGGAAGCCCGCAAGAGTAAAGCGATAGCCCTCACAAACCATGCTTTCCTCTTCAAGCTTCTCCTTGGCCTTATTGCAATTGTCATCATTAGGATCATCATGGTTTTCTTCCTTTTGGAACTTCTAGGCCCCAACTTCACCATCATCATTTTCTTCAACTAATTTGGTTTCTTCCTTGTCATCAACCTCCTTGAATTTTTTTCCTCTCCATGTGTTATCTTTAAAAATTATTTTGTTTTATATATTTTTTATAAGCAGTGGTCAAAGTTTGGCTTTGTTGATCAAGAGTGGACATCTAATTGGGGACGGAGGGAGTATTATAATTGAGAGAATTAGGTATAAAAAATTATTCATAATAGTGAAAAAAAAGGTAAGAAAAATGATCCATAAATTATTACTTAATACTTGATCGAGCTCAAATTATTCATGTTTTTATAGCTATTTTTATATACTTTTTGCTATTTTTATATGTGTTTTTACCCTATTTTGTAAGTATTTGTGTTTTTAAGTCCTGAAGACAAGAAAAGTGAAAACTTATTGTTTTTCACTCTTTTTGGAGCTATTTTGGAGACTTTTTACTCAACTATGGATTTAGCCATTTGGAATGAAGATTTGAAGATTCGAAGTTCGTAATTGGATTTAGCCACTTGTTAAGGATTGAAGACAAGCCCAGAAGAAGCCCTGAAGTTGAGGATTTTTGGATTATTTATATGGGAATATACTCAGCCCATATAAACCTATAATTGGAGTTAAAATCCCAATTAATAGGCCTAATATCCAAAAGAATATCCAAATCCCGCAATAATCCCGTAGATTTGCGATATTAGCCCGGTTTCAGCGCAGTCTTCGTAGAAAGGCCATAACTTTCTGCTCAGATGTCCGTTTTAAGCCCATGAGTACTCGTTGGAAAGCTAACTCCGAGCTCTACAACTTTCTTTTGAAGTACAAAGCCCAGATCTGCCCTCTTCAAGCCCGAAACTGAAGTCCAAGTCCCTGCTCAATTCCAGAAATTTCCAGGAAATTCTAGAAGTCCTCTTTTGACTTGGAGACTACTCTAGGATGACACCTAATCCTACTTGGACTCCAAGAAAAGAGCCTAAACCGTCCTACCCTTATTCTCCACTATAGATAGCCACCTCCTGTATCACAAATCACACAACTTCACGATCCACAAATTTTAGATTATTCTCTTTTTCTACCTTTCTTTAGTTTTTAGGTTTTTCTCTAGTTTTAGAAGGGGAGAAGTCGACACCCTCTCTAGCAATAGAGGGAGTCGACGTCCCTAGGGTTTTCAAAGGGGAGATTTCGCCTCTCCCAGTCCTGTAAGTATTCTTATGCCTCTCATGGATTTGGCAAAGGTTTAAGAAGCTATGTGCTGCTTACCCTCATCATGGTTATGATCAAAGAAGATTGGTTCAAATCTTCTACCAAGGATTAAGAGCTTCTGACAGATTGTCTGTCGACACTCTTGTCTATATTCCCCTGTTCGATCACAGCACTGCTGACATATACGAGATAATGGAGAATTTTGCCCAGATGATAACCAATACATCGAAGGAAGCTGCTCAAGGACTCAGCCCGGTTAAGCCCCTGCCGCACAAGCCAGTATGCCCGGCTGCAGCCCGGCCATCTACACCACATGGCTGGCCAACACCGGCCAAGACTGCCCAAGCCCGTGTGCCTAGCCCAGCCACAGCCCGGCCCTGCCAAGCCACAGCCGCGCCACTTGCACCGCCTGCCCGGCCATGCTCGGCCATATCCGCCCCTACTGCGCAGCCGCCAGAGCTTAGACCGGCCATGTCCGATTCTTCCGCCAAGCCGTCCACGCCATGCCATGACATGTCCGCACCAGCCGCGCCACCTGCCCGGTTAGTGCCGGCCATGCGAGCTTCCTATCGAGATGTCACCGCGTCATGCCCGGCCATGTCCGCGCCTCCAGCCCGGCCATGCCCGACCCTTGTCGAGCCATCCGCGCGCCTCACCGAGCCACCACGAGCCATTGCCGCGCCATGCCGAGTTACAACCATGCCATCGCCTAATGCTTTGATCTTTTCAAGTCTTGATAAAATTCAACTTGAAACTATCAAAATCATTGAAGAGAGTAGAGTTATCGAGGACCTGTTGAAGGATTACACCCAAAATTCCTTCACCCTTGAAGAATAACCTTCTTTAAGGCAGTCTAGCCAAAGACCTTAAAGAAAGGCACTTATTGGGAGGCAACCCAATATTATTTTTACTAACCCATAATATTTTTCTTTGTTTTATTTTTTCTTTTCTTTTTTAGGATTTTCCATACCAAAGGAGACAAAGAAGTTTTTCATCGACATGAAGATATCCAATTGGAGCTTATGCTTGGAGAATATAGAAGATTTCTTTAACCCTATCTTTTTCTTGCAATGCTTTGATTGATTTTTTCTTGATATGTGATACATATAGATATAGGTTATATAGGTTAATTAGGATTTAAAAGATGCATACATATTTTTGCTTTGATTTTCCATGCTTGTTCATACATTGAGGACAATGTATCTTTTAAGTGTGGGGGAGTGAGTCTATATGCATAAAATTGGTTAAATTGGAATAATTTTTTCGAAAATTTTGACAAAATTTTGATTTTATATGCTCATATTGATCGATTGATTTATTTTTGATTGATGATATCTTAGAATTCTTAAGAATGATTGATTCATTGATTTATCTATAGTATGATATCTTAATTCTTAGATTAGGTATAATTGAAGTCTGTGATAATTGCTTACCATAGATTATTTCTATGATTGCCTATTTTTAGAACTCATGTTTAATTTTTATTGAAACTACACTTATGAGAGTATTTTATGAATATGTCAAAAATAAGTGTGGGGGACTATCTATATTAGAAGGGTAGTTAAAAGAAATCTTTTTCTTAAAAAGAGTGTTTTTCCATGCAAGAGGAGAAGAGATATCTTTTGCCTTAAAAATTTAAAAAAAAAATTCATTGTTGTCACTCTTTTCTTTAAACAAAAGGAGTT
>AWWV01015739.1:0-87330 GCA_001974805.1 Corchorus capsularis | reverse complement strand
ATGAGCAAAAAACTCAAAAAAAAATCAAAGGTAAAAGTTAATCCTCTCAAATTTTATTTTTCCCAAACTGCCCTTCCCGGACGGAAGGCATTTATATTTACCTGCTATTACCCAAAATGCCCTTCCCGGACGGGAGGCATTCTTTTTACCTGCTATTTCCCAAAATGCCCTTCACGGACGGAAGGCATTCCTTTTCACCCGCTATTTCCCAAAATGCCCTTCCCGGACGGAAGGCACTCTTTTTCACCCACTATCTCCCAAACTACCCTTCCCGGACGGAAGGCATTTATATTTACCTGCTATTTCCAAAATGCCCTTCCCGGACGGAAGGCATTTATATTTACCTGCTATTTTCCAAAACTGCCCTTCCCGGATGGAAGACGCTTATTTTTACTTACTTCTTCCCAAAATGCCCTTCCCGAACGGAAGGCGCCAATTTTTATTTATTTTTTCTAAAACACCCCTTCCCGGACGGAAGGCGTTGCTTTTTTCCTTAAAATCCCCATTCCGGACGAAAGGCAAGTTCATTTTTGTCCCCCTCAATCGCAAAAGTTCAAAATTCATTTTTTATTATTGGTTTTCAAAGAGTAATAAAAGGTTCAATTACCCTTAAACACAAGAAAAGGCAAAAAATATGAGATTAAAGTCAAAAGCAATCTTTTATTTCAGACCCATAATAGATCTAGATTAGACTAGAGGTACCGTCATTTGACGAACGTTTGGGGGTGCTGATCCTTCCCCAAACGTAATCGACTCCCGGACTTAGAATTAGGTTGCAAAGGCCGGGCCTATAGGTTTAGTGGGTCCCTCGCCAAGCCTTGGATCACATTAAGCTGGCTAGGTCAATCAGCTGACTAATCACACCCTAAAATTGATTAGTGGCGACTCCCTTCTCATCAAGTCGTTAGCGGCAGGGTTCGGACCCCGGACCCGCACGTTGCGACATATATACATATGCATATTCGAATTGAGCTCCTCCACTCGGTAGTATATAGAGCATGTTATAACAATGAGTTCCTCCATTTAACATTCAACATTCAACATTCCTCCACATAGCATATTGTCAATTTGAGCTCCATTCATTCAACATTACTCCAAATGGTACATTATCAGTTTGAGTGCTCTCATGTTCACTGACCTTCTATGGAGCATATTGTTTATTTGAGCTCTTCCGTTCGATTCCTCTACAGAGAACATTATCAGCTCAAGTTCTCCTATCCACCATCATTCCTACAGCGTGCTCTCCTGCTCAATACTCAAAAATTGAGCACTCCCCTTTCTGACATTCATGGCATATCTCTCATTTATCTCACAGAGCACCATACAGTTCGACAGAGGGGTGTATTACCAAATCGAGCATTCTATGACTCAACACTCTCCACATGGAGTATACATCCATATCGAATACCCTTATGTTCGACACTATCTAGCTATGCGACCGCCGACCGGTAAGCCTGTTTACCTCAGACCACATTATATATAGAGAGAGAACTACTCCACACATAAGGTAAAAGTTCATAATCTCCACTCGATCTTAAACTCTCTAAACACCTTAAGACCTCACTAACTTCAGTATCTCCAAACACCTTAATATCATACTAACTCCAATATCAAAGAAGATCCCTTACAGACAAAAAAACTCGGGCCCCTTATCTCATGGTCCGCTCTATAATAGATTACCCGAACTTCTCTATTTGATTGATGAACCTCTATCTCTAAGAAGTTTCAACAGTTCACGTTTAACCTTTGTCCTTAGTGCATTTAACCTCCAATCCCATTGTAATATAATCATCTCTTCTAGTTATGGGGAAAAAATTGAAATTCACAATCTTGCAATGGTATAAATTATCAAATCACACAATATAATTAATTTATTTTATGTTTCCAATAGAACAATAATGAAAAAAGAGTTACGTAACTCAAATATCAAAGGAAACACTAAATTTAAAGAATTACGCAAGAACACGGCATGATAATCCAGACACCTTCACCCAAGAACTAAATTTCTTTCCCAATTTCAAACATAAAAAAAATTAAGAAAAAAAAAGAACAAAAGCAAACAATCATCAAAATTCGTACATACGTTTAAAAATTCAACTCCTCTGAAAAATCGTTTTAAGAAACCATCAAACATATTATTGAAAAAAATGAAGAAAACAAGTTACTCCTTTTTTTTGGTTTTTTGTGTTTTTTTTTTTTTTGCAATCTAATCCGGTTTAGTTCTTATAGTATGATTATACGTTTAAAAATTCAGTTCTTTTTGAAAAATCATTTTAAACAATCATCAAACATAGTAATGAAAACAATGAAGAAAATAAGTTAAAAAGAGTGATAAAGGAAAATGAAATTCCCAAAGCATGACAAGAAGTTATCAATACCATTCCTAGACAGTATTTTTTTTATCACTGCAAAAATAATAGAAATTTGAAAATGGAAAAAGAAAAATTCAAACTCTTTTCAAACTCTTTTCATGTTCATTGTACCTTATGGACATACATTTAAGAAAAATGGTACCAAAATTACAAATGCAACAATCATATATTTATCATCATCATTTTTTTTCCATATATTTATTATCATCATTAATAATTTGGATAAGTTAGTTAGAAATATATATAAAATAGTTTGAGTAAGATTTAAATTTAAAATTAAATCATAAATAAATAATAATATATATAATAGAAATTGAGTTGGCCAATAATAATATAATATAATATATGATCGTGTCGTCTATGATCATAAAAATAATCCCCACAATTAACTAACTAGAATAGCTAGGGCAAGTAGGGGTCGAATCCCACAGAGAAGGGTTATGTGATGAACAATAAAAAGATAGAAAGATCTTTTCCAAAAATCGATTAGAAAACAGGGGATTGTGAAAATAACAATTATGAAGAAAACAATTAAACTAAAAATCAAAGCAAAGCAAATCAAATCTAAATCTAAATCTAAATAATAAAGCAAATTAATAAAGCAAACAATAATTATAAAGCATACTTCTTCACCAGTGGTATCATTCAATCAAATTAACTATGGATCCTCGATTTAAAAGATGAATTTCGCATCTTATTCTTGACTGACAACTGATATAGGTTTCCCAACATGTATTTTAGATAAGAGGCCGATCAAAGCTGCAGTTATCCCTATTATTCCTTCAGTGATCGATTACTTTCTTAGGGCTTAAAGATCACTTGAGAACAAAGCATTAAGAACAGTTAATTTTACACACATGCCTACAAGTAGAACCATACGAAGAGAAATTTCTCGCCCTCCGGTAGACAAACACCCATTAAGCAGCGATCACACAAACCTAATTTGCTACATACAATCAAACTTAAGTGATTAATTCTAAGCATGATCTAGCTATAGACCTTCCTCTTACATCGTTAGTGGCCACATAACTCAAATAAGATTCAGAATCATAAAATTAAAACAGGGTTTTGACTACTATCATCAAGAACTTAACACAAAATTATAAGTATAGAAATCTCACCATAATCAATTGATTGAAATCACCAAAGAATCAGAAGTATTTAGGATTTAGCTACTCATGGATTTAGGAAAATCCATGAAAGGCATAAGAATACTTACAGGACTGGGAGAGGCGGAATCTCCCCTTTGAAAACCCTAGGGACGTCGCACCCCTCTATGGCTAGAGAGGGTGTCGACTTCTCCCCCTTCTAAAACTAGAGAAAAACCTAAAAACTAAAGAAAGGTAGAAAAAGAGAATTATCTAAATCTATGATGTGTAAAAGTATGTGATTTGTGATACAGGAGGTGGCTATTATAGTGGAGGAATAGGGTAGGAAGGTTTAGCCTTTTCTTGGTCTCCAAGTAGGATTAGGTGTCATCCTAGAGTAGTCTCAAAGTCAAAAGAGGACTCTAGAATTTTCTGGAATTTTCTGGAATTGTCCAGCAACTTCGACTTGAATTTCGGGCTTGAAGATGGCAGATCTGAGCTTTGCACTTCAAAAGAAAGTTGTAGAGCTCGGAGTTAGCTTTCCAACGAGTACTCATGGGCTTAAAACGGACATCTGAGCAGAAAGTTATGGCCTTTCTACGAAGACTGCGCTGAAACCGGGCTAATATCGCAAATCTACGGGATTAATGCGGGATTTGGATATTATTTTGGATATGGGGCCTATTAATTGGGATTTTAACTCCAATTATAGGTTTATATGGACTGAGTATATTCCCATATAAATAATCCAAAAAATCATCAACTTCAGGGCTTCTTCTGGACTTGCCTTCAATTCTTTGCAATAAAGCTCCAAATCTTCAATTTTGCTTCTTGAATTAATTCTTCAATTATCTTCAAATCTTCAAAATATCTTCAATCACGAACTTCGCATCTTCAAATCTTTATTCCAAATGGCTAAATCCATAGTTGAGTAAAAAGTCTCCAAAATAGCTCCAAAAAGAGTGAAAAACAATAAGTTTTCACTTTTCTTGTCTTCAAGACCTAAAAACACAAATACTAACAAAATAGGGTAAAAACACATATAAAAATAGCAAAAAGTATATAAAAATAGCTATAAAAACATGCATAATTTGAGCTTGATCAATATATAACATAAAAGTCTAATTTTAAGTAATGGGAATTTAAAAAAAAAGGTAATGGCAATTTAGAAATATTTTTGAAAAAATAGTACAATCGAAAAACATAAAGTTTCCTGTTGGTACTTTTATATATAGTATAGATTTGGAGAAACTATTGTTTTTGTCTCATTTCGGCCCAGTAAGCTCATTAGGCCTTAATTGAGTCAATAAAACCCAATTTGTCAAGCAAGATGTCTTGAAGTTTAAATCTGATATTCTTAGATCCAATTTGTTAATATGGAAGCCCAAAAAAGGAGTCCAAGTCCAATCAGTAATTATGATCCTGAGTCAACACTGATGCAGCATTCTTAAATCATATTTAAAGGAGGACTTCAGAAAAGCAGTTTTGGAAGAAAAATCATAACTTTTGATCCAGAACTCAGAAAAATGCAAATGAGGTACCGTTGGAAAGAGGATTCAAGGATCTACAACTTTTATGTTCTCGAGACCTAATTCTATCGTTCCGGTGGACGATTTTACCTTTGAATTTTCTGGACAGAATTAATCTTCTCCTAAACCGACTTGGAGAATGTTTTGGACGAAAATTCAGATGTTGAAGATGATGTGGAGCATTCCTATTGGCCATGTTGGATCCTAATGATTGAGGATAATCTAAATTTCCATTATTTTAATAATTGAATAATTAAAATATTATTTAATAATGGTAATTTAGAAATATATTTAAAAAAGGGTACAATTGGAAAACATAAAATTTTCCCTTATTTGTACTTTTATATATAGTATAGATATATATAGATTATTAATACAGTCAAATAGCTATCATTAATTTTAAATAACAAGAAAATAAATATGATATGCGAATGAAAATTTTAAATAATATGTAAATTAATTAAAATCAAATCCTACATTAAAACTAAACTCATTCCAATTTTAACCCAATTTGAACATAATCACAACTTAAAGAATCTGGATCAAAAGACTTTAAAACTGAGAGACCCTTAATTGCATGCAATTGGAACTTAGTAACTAAATTAGGAACATATATGCATAAACAAACAACATTTCGGTAAAAATTAACAATAACATAAAACTAAATTGAAAGGTCATTGAATTACAAATTTACATTGTAAATTTTATATAAATAAATAATAAATGATAATTTATATAATATTAATAGGTAAATTTATAAATTCTCGAGTTATTTGGGTTAACTTCCCAGGTCATTCGAACTTTGTGTCAATCGACTTTTGAATCAGTTGAATTTCGAATCGTACGGGTTTTGATTGTTGACTTTCAATGGTTAAATCGAGTTGGACAAGTTTGGATTCAAACGGATATGAGTGGTTAATTGGATTCGGGTCAACTTTTGACCTATTTAAAAGGCATATATATACATATCAATTTTACCAAAAAATGGTCATTTATCGTTTACTCGCCAGCCCCAAAGAATTTTCTCCCTTTTTTTTTCCTTTTTTTTTTTTTGTTAGATATCGGTAAGATTTCAAATACTAGATTCTACTAGAATTTTTTGACCACAGATTCTACTAGAATTTAGAAGGAAAAAAATGGTCCATGTTCACACACTTGCGTGGAAAAAGTGGCTGTAATCAACCTGGCAGTCTTTATCTTGGTCTCTCTATATAATTTTAACCTTAGTTTCCCCATAGCAACTCAATTCATACAAACATAATAAAAATCTGCACTTCTTGTGTTGGAGAGGAAAAGATAACCATATGGCTGAGAGTAGCGATGTTAAGGTTTTGGGTTCATGGCCAAGCCCGTTTGTGCTAAGAGCAAGAATCGCCCTTCACCTCAAATCTGTAAACTACGAATATGTAGAAGAAAATTTGGAAAGCAAAAGCGAGTTGCTTCTCAAATCAAACCCTGTTCACAAGAAAGTCCCTGTTCTCTTACATGGCGGTAACTCCGTCTCTGAGTCTCTCATCATTGTTCAATACATCGACGAAGTTTGGTCCTCTTCCGCCCCTTCCATCCTTCCTTCGGATCCTTACGAACGTGCCATTTCTCGATTTTGGGCTGCCTACGTTGATGACAAGGTTGGCATTTCTTCTCACAATAATTTGTTCAATAACTCAAAAAGTTTTCATTGGTTTTTGGGTAAATGTTCAAATTGGTCCCTAATATTTGCAAAAGTGCTTAACTAAGAGTCTAACATTTTAATTTGGTTAATTAAATCCCTAACGTAGTAGTGTCAAATTGACAACCTAATAAACCACAAAACGTTAGGGACTTAAATTGACTCTAAGGTCTTATTTGATCCGATTTTGCAACGTTAGGTACTGCTTTGAGCTGATTTTGTAATGTTTGTCATTTAATTAACTAAATTAGAAGATTAGATCTCTATTTGAGTATTTTCGCAAACGTTAGGAACCAATTTGAGAGCACCATTAGCGCAAATTAAAAGCTTAGGCCCTTACTCGATTTGTTCCTTATTTTTTTATAGTGGTACAATGCCTTGAGAGCAACCTTGCTTGCTGAAGGAGAGGAGGCTAAAAAGGCAGCGTTGGCGCAAGCAGAAGAAGGGCTGGCGCTGTTTGAGGAAGAATATGGAAAGTTGAGCAAAGGGAAACCCTTCTTTGGTGGGGATGAAATCGGGTACTTGGACATTGCAATTGGTTGCTTTTTGGTGTGGATTAACGTGATTGAGAAGTTTAGTGAGATGAAGCTGATTGATGAAGCCAAGACTCCTAGGTTGTTCCAATGGGCTGATGGCTTCTCCTCTCACGTGGCAGTGAAGGATGTTTTGCCTGATGTCGAGGCGCTTGCGCAGTTTGGTTTGCAGCTTCGAGCCAAGTTCTTGAAAACTCCCCATTGATTGATACGATTATCAAATTGATTTGGAGATGATGCCCGATGAATATTGTAACTTTTTTTTTTTTGGCTACAATTTGTAACTTTATTAGTTTTTCTTTACTTTCGTATGAGTGCTATTCCTCCATCTTGGCTTAATAAAAAATGCTCCTATGAGAGCTATTGCTTCATCTATAAATATCCTTCATGATTTCTTACAAAATTATTATATATTTTAACATGTTATAAATCTTTCTAGCGCGTATAGTACCTTTAAATTTTTACCCAAGAAAAAAGTACCCTCGAAATAGTTTTAAATTTTTGTGCCAAAAAAATAGTTTTAAATTTAAAAAATAAAAGATATTTATTTTAGTGCAATATGGCTTTTTTCTTTATTTGATCCTTAAAGAGCTTTACTTTACAGTCAAATTGATGTTTGATCAAAATTGAAATTTAAAGATTGGATAAAGAAATAAAATTAATTGCAAGTGAGAAGTAGCTAGCCACACATTTCTCAAGTTCGTCGTGTCAAAGCTTCAGCCACGGGATAGGAGCCACCAACAACAGCCCTATTTAACACAGTTAGGCAAAGGAGAGATTGCATGATATTAGGACCCCCTACCTACTCACCATGGCTAATTCCTTAATTACGTAAAAGATAGAATGAGGAGCTCCTTCATAATCTAATTTAATTCTCCATTTACAATAATCAAATTTGATACTTACTCAAGAGGTATCGAATTCCTCTCATTCAACTCAACGGGGCATTAGTAAATAGCTATCTTTTTTTCTTTTTTTTTAAAGGTAATAAATATTTTATTGATGGTAACAAAGTTCATTGGTAAGAACATCCCCATTGACAAAGTCTTAGAAGAACAGAATTTGACAGAACATCCCCAACTCAACTTACAAACAGATCAAAGGGAACTATAACTAACACCGTTCAGCCACCAACCAATTACTACCCACATAACAACAAAAAAAAAGAGCAACAACTCGCAACCCCTTACAAAAAGTAATTATCTACTTTTATATATTTATCTATGGTTGAAATATAATCAAAGTCAATACATTAATTTCAACCGACTAATTGGTTTAACTGCGTCTCACATCTAACATTTATTTGCAGCGTCCAAAAGCTACCAAACAGACTGTGAAGCTTCATCTCTCCTGCATATATTTTTTCCTTTATATATATATGGGCACCTGTAGACAGAAGATATTCCAAAGAAAACTTAACCATGGAAAAGAGTGATGTGAAAGTGAAAGTTTTGGGCTCATGGTCGAGCCCATTTGTACTAAGGGCTAGGATTGCCCTTAACATCAAGTGTGTCAACTATGAGTTTCTTCAGGAGAGGTTATGGGAAGGCAAAAGCGAGCTTCTTCTCAAATCAAACCCTGTTCACAAGAAAATCCCAGTCCTCATTCATGGTGAACTGCCCATTTGCGAGTCTCTCATCATTGTCCAATATATCGACGAGGCTTGGTCTTCTGGCCCTTCCATCCTTCCTTCTGACCCTTATGAACGTGCCACCGCTCGTTTTTGGGCTGCCTACCTCGACGAAAAGGTAAATCCAAAGTCATATATATATGACTATTCAAAATGGTAGCTACTGAGTTTTTCTTTTTGTTTATTAGATATTTTGACTCATGTGAACTAGTAAAAAAATAAACAAAATAGCACCTTTTGGATAAAAATTAGTTCGATTCATTAATAATTGGACAGAAGTTAGTTTTTTTAGACGAAAATTGATGTTAATCTGTTAAATTCCGTTCAATTATTGATAGACTCATTAATTTCCGTTAATTTATCTATTTTTTATTGTCTTTTTTTTTTTTACAAGTTTAGAAGAAAAAAGGTCTATTAAGCTTTTTCTTTTTTGGTTAAGTACGTTATTCTTTCTTGTGTGCTATAGTGGTTCCCTTCCATGAGAAGTGTTGGGATTGCTCAAGGGGATGATGCAAAGAAGGCAGCCATAGCGCAAATAGAGGAAGGGCTAGCGTTGTTGGAAGAAGCATTTGCAAAGTGCAGCAAAGGGAAGGCTTTCTTCGGCGGCGATCAAATTGGGTTCCTTGACATTGCGTTTGGGTGCTTCTTGGGGTGGCTAAGAGTGACTGAGAAAATGAGCGAGACCAAGCTGCTTAGTGAAGCCAAAACTCCTGCTCTGCTTTCATGGGCTCACAAATTCTGCTCCCATCCTGCCGTGAAGGATGTTATGCCTGACACTGAAAAACTTGCCGAGTTTTCTAAGACTATTTTGGCCAGAATGAGAGGAGCGGCTCCTCCCAAATCATGAATTGGGTTAGGTAGAATGTTGAGACTGGCGAAGGAGCCATTGGCTCTTAAATGTATCTTTTGCTCTCCTTTAATTGTGTCCACTTATCTGAATGAATTCGGTGTTTAATAAAGTGAAAATGAAAAATAAGATTTCAAAAGAGGTTTTGGCTTTCAATTAGAGTTGCACAGACACCCTGAACCAGGGACGGAGCTAGGATAGTCGGTTTGGGGGCCATGCTGCACTTATTCAATATGCAAAATATTTATATAGGATTTTCTTTTGTTATTCTTCATGCATTATTTCATATAAATTATTAACTAGATTATAATATGTCATCATCAACCATAACTCAATGAGTCAATAATAATTAAATCACTTATTTCAAAAACTAAAATATGTGAAAACATAGTTTAAAATTGATGAAAATATAAACTTTACTATATGGAAAACAATTACGTAAAAGTGGAGGGTCAAATTTTACAACTTGGGGGGCTAAAGCTAGATTTTTCCAATTTTTTTAAGATTATAACATGGTAGATATTTCAAGAGGTTGGGGGGTGGTGAATGGTGATAGCCCCTGCTGCTCCCCCTCCCTCCGCCCCTGCCCTAAACCCTATTGGTTAGTTAATTTATACAACTTAATTAATAAATTTCTGTTTGGTACATATTTACAGTATCCATTTAATTTGGAATCGAACCATATATCACATATCAGAGATAAGAGAATCTATTTCAATGCTTATTTTTTCTATTCATTAGACTTAAATTGAACTACTACTTAAAAATGATCAAATTCCTTTCACTCAACTTAATAAACGGTAATAAGTTAACTAAATTATTAGTTGGTTAGAAAGATGAACATTTATTAAACGGTAAAGTTATTTGCAGACAAGTATGGAAATCAAATGAGAATGAATGAGTAGATATATGTTCGGTTGAAAAAAAAAACACATACACACACATCAAATAAAGAAATGAGCTCTCACCAAAAAAAGAAAATAAATAAAGAAATGAGCAGTGAGGAATGAACGATGTAAGATGTAACCATCTACCCTTATGTGGGCTTAGTCCACGTTTTGTTTTGTTTTTTCTTTTTTGGGCTTAGTCCACGGTTTGTGGTTTTGCAACAAATAGTTAGCGATTAGTCCAAGAATTATCATTGTCAAAACAAAGGGAATGTTGTATATTCTTAGGTAGCCTAGTGATTATATTATATTAGGATTTATTTAGGATAATTTTAAAAGAAGTTTTTTTTTAAATGATGATGCCATGAATTACGTCTAAATTATTATTTTAATCTCATATATAACACTAAACCAACTCTTGTTAACACAATTAACTCACTTTTAATTATAGATGAAACAAACAAATAAACAACTAATATCATTTTTGGTAAAATCAAGGAAAAGTTTTTTTTTTGGCAATCCAAAACTTCCCTTGTTATTCTTGCTTTTCTGTTCTATCTATTTCATTTTGATATAAATTTTAGGTTACCTAGCTTCCAAGCATGTGTTACAACACCTATTTAATTATTGTCAAAATGTCATCAATGTGTTAAAAAAAATTGGAAAACAATGTCAATTATTGTCCCATCCCATGACAGCTATGTTTATCTTCTTCCTTTTAAACATTTTCCACCTAACCTTCTTGACCTTACTCAGGGGCCATTGACTTTCAGCAATTAGTTGCTAAGTGCTTCATCATTCAACTTACCACCAACACTAGCTACCTTCCTTAAATATAAACACCATAGGAAAATCCCCTCAGAAACTGCAGATTTTTCCTTGTTTAGTCAAGAGAGAATTAAATCCCACACATGGCAGAGAGTGATTCGAAACTGAAATTGTTGGGTACATGGGCAAGCCCATATGCAATAAGGGTAAAGATTGCCCTTAAGATCAAGTCTCTCGAGTATGAATATTATGAGGAGAAATTCAGTGAAGGCAAAAGCGAGCTTCTTCTAAAATCAAACCCAGTTCACAAGAAAATCCCAGTCCTTATCCATGGTGAGAAACCCATCTGTGAGTCTCTCATTATTGTACAATACATCGATGAAACTTGGCCTTCTTGTGGCCATCCAATTCTTCCTTCTGACCCTTATGAACGTGCCACCGCTCGGTTCTGGGCTGCCTATCTTGATGAAAAGGTATTCATACATTCATATCACAGTAATCAATTTCTTTGATTGGGTTGAAACTAGAAACTAAAAAGCGGCAATTTTTAACCTTTTTTCTTGTTGGGCAGTGGTTTCCGGCCTTGAAGGGAATTGGGATGGCTCAAGGAGAGGAAGCAAGAAAAGCAGCAATGGCCCCAGTGGAAGAAGGGTTGGCGCTGTTGGAAGAGGCATTTGGAAAGTGCAGCAAAGGGAAGCCTTTCTTTGGTGGGGATCAAATTGGGTTCCTTGATATTGCTTTTGGGAGCACGCTGGGGTGGCTGAAAGTTGTTGAGAAACTCAACGATATCGAGATTTTCAGTGAGGCTAAGACTCCTGCTCTGCTTAAGTGGGCTGATAATTTTTGCTCTGATGCAGCTGTTAAGGATGTTATGCCTGAGACTGAGAAACTTTTGGAGTTTGGTAAGATTATTACAGCCAAAATGAGAGCTGCTGCGGCTGCGCCACCTCCAAAATGATGAATTTGATGATTATGTTAGGAGGATTGCAATTTGCAAGCAAATAAATTGGCTAAATGTTGGACTTTCTTTTTTGCACTCAAGTTTGTCGTGCTTATGCTTCTCTGTTTGCTGCTTGGATTGGAGATAGTGGAATTTAACTGTTTACAATAATCTATAAGGAGTTTTTTCTGCCTTCACTATGATCTATATATGTTCTGTTGATGAAACAAAAACACATGTGATTACAAAATCTCCTATACAGTCCGCTGTTTTTCGTTCTGCTGATTTTCGTTTTCATTGTTATTATTTTTTTGTGTTTCCCATTCGGTAAACAAAAACATATGTGACTATGATCTATGTTCTGCTTGTTAGGCCCTTGATATGGTGGTAGAGGGGGGTGAATAGTACTTTTAAAGAGTTTATGGTAATCTCAAGAACTTAGCCAAAGTTGGGTAGGAAGGGTAGATGAAATAGATGAATTTTAATGATAGAAATTGAGGAAATTGAAACACAATGTAAAAGGAGGGTTTAGAGAAAGCAAGTACTCACAATTTATAGAGATTCGGTGATCCCACACCTGCATCCTCTACCTTGATCTCCCCAATCAAGGATTTTTCCAAAACCTTCACTAAACCGGTGAAATTCTAGCTTCCACCAAGCCTTTTACAATGAGCTCTCTCTAAGCTCAAATCTTCAAAACAAATTGATTCTAACTTGTTTCTACCCAAGAAATTAATAAGAAGAAGAAAGTACAATGATCTCTCAAAGATCCCAAGTACAAAGTTTAGCTCATACAAGTTTTTCTCTCACAAAGTATAAGAATAAAGAACAAAGAGAAAATATAGCTTCTTGACTTCAATAATGATGAACAATGCATAATCTCTCTCTTAGGAGGCTTTAAATGACATTTATGATGTGTATTTATAGTCTCTCACAAGTTCCTAGCCGTTGGAGCTCTGTCCTAGCCGTTGGAGTACTTTTTCAAAATTCAAACTAGCCGTTATTTTTGTCTTCTAGCGCACCCGGGTCATTTCAACTTCAGTTTCATTCGACTGAAATGGCATTTTACTGTTTATACAGAAAGGACACAATAGACTGGGCGCTTTCAACTTCTGTTTTAGTCGACTGAAATGGCATTTTACTGTTTATACAGAAAGGACACAACCGACTAGGCGCTTTCAACTTCTGTTTTAGTCGACTGAAATGGTCCATTTTCCAATTTTTGAATATTTGCATTTCTTTGAATATTTCTCTAAGGAAATCCATATGCACCATCCTCAATCTTAATAATGAACTTCGATATTGTTTACGGCTTCTCCAAATTCGATTTTTGGGCTCCAAATAAATTCAAAGTGATTTTCTTTAAAGCCTACACACTTAATTAAACTTAATTAAATATCAATGAGAAATGTTTTGTGATCATCAAAAATTACATGGAGTCAACAATCTCCCCCTTTTTGATGATGACAAAACACCCATTGCAATAAAGAGTGTTAAGTCTAAATAGTTCATCTATATACAATTAAAGTGTATAAATTAAGTATGAGATATGATCAATTAAATTCAATGGAAAGCTCCCCCTAAGATCATGCATAATATACACAAAAATTTTGCAAGAGCTCCCCCTATCAATATGCATTCTTACCAATAAAAATTTCAGCAATGTATACCAAAGCATTTATACACAATATCACCAAAATGTAGAACATTTTAAGCTCAATCAAACTATGCAACAAATATGGCAAAAATATCAATTTCATATAAACAATATATTCAGCCAATATTTGTAAGCAAAATAGACATCCAATATCCAAAAAGATACAAACATTTCCATGAGCTTCAAATTTGCTCAAATTACATCAGTTCTAATAGTAATAGCCCCAAATAGTTTTCAAAACTAATTTTCAGCATTTCTATCGGATACTCCCCCTATAAACACCAACCCTTTTCTCCCCCTTTTTGACATCATCAAAAAGAAGATAAAAGAGTAAAATTGGGGAATGTTACAAAAGCTAAGGCATAGAGTTTTCAAAGAGCAGTTTTTGAACAAAAAGATAAACTGCAAAAGCATTTAGAGCAAGAATTTTTAAAATGGCAGTTTTAGAAATTAAAGATCAAACTGCAAAACAGAGAAAAAAAATTCACTTTTTCTTGCTGGATTGGGGTTTTGGCTTTTTGGTTTTATGGCAATGGAGATTTCTGACAAAACTCAAGCTTTAAGCCACATCAGCTTCTTCATTTCGGTTTCAGGCAAGTGCTTCTTCTTCATTTCTAATCTCTTAATCCTCATAAGTCGTTTTGTGTTCAGCTTCATTTCCTTTTGTGTATCATTCTCTTAATCCACTTTTTGCACCCATGTTGCAACTAGGAAAATCCGATGTATGTTGATACTCAGGTTCTTTCCGATCAATTAAAAGTCCTGAATAAAATTCCTTAAACAGATCATCATTAATCTCATTCTCTGTATAGAAAACACAACTTTTCCGTTTCACTCCTTCAATTAGTTCCTTCGATGAGTCAACAAAATCACAGCCAGCAAAACTATCTCAGGCAATATGTCTTCCTCAAACTATCTTAGAATTATCGAACTTCCTAGCTTCATCAAAATGAAAGCTTTTTCTGTACCTGAGGTATTCGCAGTGTTCTTTTGCAACAGCTGGCTCAGCTCTTCTTCAACAGTTTCTTCAATCTCTAGTTCTTCCTCGAACATTTACTCTGTTTCATCTTCAAAACAGTGAAGCTTCTGGTGGGTTTGCTTCACGAGTCCTTCTCTGTCCCCCCCCCCCCTTTTTTTTGAATCAAATTTTGATGTTCATCACCCTTGGCGTTCGAGTATTTCGAACGTAAGGCTTCTTTCTCTTTTTCTCTTCAATCTTCCCTTTCTTCTGAATCACTGATTTGAACATATACTCAGCCCGTGGCACACTTAGCTTTGTCGGTTCTTTCTTCTTCTTTGTCGAAGCCATGAATTCCGGTGGGTTTAAGCTTTTCGATAAAATGTGTTTGGAAATTAGGGATTTCGGTGAAGCAAATTTTGAGGTTTTGCTCAATCAAGGTTTAGTTTGCAATAGGTGAAGGAATCGATTCAGATTACAGCAAGAATTAAGCACAAATTCGAAGATTTTGATGGAATGAAAAACTGGAATTTGAGAGAAAAATATAAACTGGACAGACTGCAGTTTTTAGAGAGAGAGAGAAAATTTTGTTAAATCTGAATTATCAAAAAACATTTGAATTTTGAAAGCTGATAAGACAGGAATCAGCGCCTCTCTTTCCTTTTTTTTTTTTAAGTTTTGATATCATATGAAACGGTGTGTTTTGATTAAATAGAGAACTGAATGTGTTAGGCTTATATAACCCGCCTTGAAAAATGTCTTATGAAAAAAAATGCTATTTTAATGAGTGAAAACAAGGCTATTCATGAAGAACTAATAAATTTAACAAATTAATTGGATCATGCAAATGACATTATAAGCACATAAAACACATTTAAGTACAAAAGATTATTCATATAAACAATCAAAGAGTATAGCAATTAAGATCACAAAAATTATGGAGTCAATCAATGATAAACAAATTAAATCTCATGACTATAAAACATGCTTCAATTCTTTAACTAATTAAACACGCTTGATATAGCTTTTAAAAGTGTTACATATGATTCCAAGTCCTTAGATGAGTCCTTTGGAGTTGTCACCAAATGAAACACTTCCACTTTCATTCAATCAAGCATTTCTATTCATGTTTCTTCAATAGCCAAGTACAAAGCCTCATGACTATTTCTTTTCCAGTTGAGCCTTCAATGTTTGGTCTTTTTATCCTTGCTCAACCTACATTCATAACTTTTCAAGTTTGATTTTTAGGTACCCATACTTTGATGGGTCCTTGGGGGTTAGTGAGCATATGAGAACCTTTAGGCACCCAAACCAATTTGGTTTTGGGAGAGTTTCTCTCATTATAATAACAATCATAGGAAAGATGCCCCTTCTTTCCACATGCATAACAATAAGCATTATATCCATAATGTCTCTTTTTAGCAAATGCATTTCTTTTAGGTTCCATCTTTCTTTCATTAGTCAATTTGAGAGTTAAATCATCAATACTCATTTGTAAAGCAACATTTCTACTCTCTAAATCAACATAGTCATTTTTAGCATGCTCTATCTCAACTTGAAGCAAGTTTCTATGCTCAAATACATCAAGATATTCAATTTTAATCTTAGCAAGCTCATTATTCAAACAATTTGCTTCCTCTTTCAATTTCTTGTATTTAATAGCAAGACCTTTAAAATCATTAAGCAAGCAATCATAAACATCAACATCATCATCATTATCATCACAAATTATTGGTAAAGTGGGAGTTACCTCAATCTCATCCTCTTTTGCCATCAAGCAAAGGTTGGCTCTTTCTTCCATCTCACTTTGATCACTATCCGATGATGAGGATTCACTATCGGAAGATGTAGCCACCATTTTCTTCTTTTGCCTCTTGTCCTTCCTTGAATGTCCCTCTTTGAGCAATGGACACTCATATTTGTAATGACCCGACTTCTTGCATTTATAGCACAATATTTTGTCACCTTTGTTGGACTCATGCTTGTTCTTGCCTTTCCAAGATGAGCTTTGATCTTTCTTGTAGCTCTTTCTTCCTTGCCTATTGCTTCTCATGAATCTTTAAACTTTTTGGTAAGCATGTCAACTTCCTCATCATCACCACTAGATAGACTTCCGGAGCTCTCATTAATGACACTCATTTTCAAGGCTAGATTTTTCTTCTTTTCCTTAGCCTCCTTCTTCTCTTCCTCCTCTTCCTCTTTCAATTTTATCTCAAAAGTGAGGAGAGAGTCACAAAGAGTATCCAAGGATATTTCATTCAAGTCCTTAGCTTCCTCAATAGCGGTTACCTTTACTTTCCAAGCTTTAGGCAAGCTTCTAAGGATTTTCTTCACTTTTTCATTTTCCGGAATATCTTTGTTGAGATGCTTCAATTGGCTACAAATGTTGTTGAATCTTTCAAACATCTTGGAGATGCTTTCATTGGATTCCATCTTGAACATCTCATATTTGTGAGTAAGAATGGTGATCTTTGACTCCTTGACTTGTGAAGTTCCTTCATGAGTCACTTTTAACTTATCCCAAATTTCTTTAGCACTTTCACAAGTAGATATTCTATTATATTCGGAAATAGTAAATGCACAATGTAAAATATTAATAGTTTTGTAGTCGAGTTGTACCTTTCTTATATCATTCTCATTCCAATCTCTCTTTGGCTTGGCTATTGGCTCATGAGTTGTAGCACTAAGCATTGTTGGGATAAATGGACCTTCTTCAACCACATCCCACATAGCAACATCATTTGCCCTCATGAATGCCTTCATTCTATTTACCCAAAATTGGTAGTTGTTCCCATCAAATAGTGGTGGCCTATGGATGGATAGACCTTCTTTGGGCAAGTCGTCACTTGTAGATGCCATTGTAGGATCTTCCCCAAGGATGTTAAGCCTTAAAAATGGGTTAGGCTCTGGTACCAATTGTTAGGCCCTTGATATGGTGCTAGAGGGGGGTGAATAGCACTTTTAAAGAGTTTATGGCAATCTCAAGAACTTGGCCAAAGTTGGGTAGGAAGGGTAGATGAAATAGATGAATTTTAATGATAGAAATTGAGGAAATTGAAACACAATGTAAAAGGAGGGTTTAGAAAAAGCAAGTACTCACAATTTATAGAGGTTCGGTGATCCCACACCTACATCCTCTACCTTGATCTCTGCAATCAAGGATTTTTCAAAAACCTTCACTAAACCGGTGAAATTCTAGCTTCCACCAAGCCTTTTACAATGAGCTCTCCCCAAGCTCAAATCTTCAAAAAAAGTTGATCCTAACTTGTTTCTACCCAAGAAATTAATAAGAAGAAGAAAGTACAATGATCTCCCAAAGATCCCAAGTACAAAGTTTAGCTCATACAAGTTTTTCTCTCACAAAGTATAAGAATGAAGAACAAAGAGAAAATATAGCTTCTTGGCATCAATAATGATGAACAATGAATAATCTCTCTCTTAGGAGGCTTCAAATGGCATTTATGATGTGTATTTATAGCCTCTCACAAGTTCCTAGCCGTTGGAGCTCTGTCCTTGCCGTTGGAGTGCTTTTTCAAAATTCAAACTAGCCGTTATTTTTGTCTTCTAGCGCACCCAGGTCATTTCAACTTCAGTTTCATTCGACTGAAATGGCATTTTACTTTTTATACAGAAAGGACACAATAGACTGGGCGCTTTCAACTTCTGTTTTAGTCGAGTAAAATGGCATTTTACTGTTTATACAGAAAGGACACAACCGACTGGGCGCTTTCAACTTCTGTTTTAGTCAACTGAAATGGTCCATTTTCCAATTCTTGAATATTTGCATTTCTTTGAATATTTCTCTAAGGAAATCCATATGCAACCATCCTCAATCTTAATAATGAACTTCGATATTGTTTATGACTTCTCCAAATTCGATTTTTGGGCTCCAAATAAATTCAAAGTGATTTTCTTTAAAGCCTACACACTTAATTAAACTTAATTAAATATCAATGAGGAATGTTTTGTGATCATCAAAAATTACATGGAGTCAACACTGCTGATTTTCGGTTTTCATTGTTATTATTTTTTTTGTATTTCTCCATTTGGTATCCAAAGTTTTGCTCTACCTAATCTTGATTCAACCAACCAGGGTCGCTTATGATCTTTACCAAATTAAGATTTACTTAAGGATTAATTTTTTTAAGTAATTTTTTGTTGGTAATAAGTCAATGAATTTCTAAGAGGTTAGTTAGTACTAATGTAAAATGCAAATGAAAGAAGAACAAAGAAAATAATCTAGACGGATAAAAATTACATCGACTATGTATTAGTAGTATATAATTTCGTTAATGATACGTTGAATGATATGCAAATGTAGTGTGTCAATTGCTAGGGGCTAAAACCAGGAGGGCACTAATCCATAAAATACCCATCGAACACACTCAAAGTTGTGCAATATTCTCCTCTTTCTCACACATGTTTCCTTGCCCCAATAAACACACATATAAATATTGGGTAAGTGGCCTCACAAATATCTCAAACAAACACATAGCCCATCATTGCTTATCCAATAAACAAAATCCCAAAACGTAATTGTACACACTTTCAATTAGATACAAAATTTGTTCAATTAAAGGTCGTCGTCATTTGTATACGCTTAATAGCTCAAGACTTAATTTAATGAGGAAAAAAAAGTCGAATAACTCAAACTAACCAATTATTGGTATTAATATTACCACAATTTAGTAAAAAAAGACTTTGATAACTAATATTTATGAAAACATGAAAAATTTCATCAAAATGTCGGTTATATTTTTAATATTAAATGTGAATATGAAAAAGATTGTTTAATTTAATTTGAATAATTACGGATATTTGAATAAAACGACAAATATCGATAGATACACGGATATATCGATGGATATCGCGTGACATTGAAAAAATTTGGATATTTATATAGAGGGGGTACAGATATCGGATATATCGAGTTATCGACGGATATTTAATTCCATGCATACAACATATGGGCAACATACTCAAACACTCCAAAAGTGGCAAAACACATATAACACATGGGCAACATTTCCTAAGGTGATGAAACCCAAAGCACATGCAACACATGGGTCACCATATATTATGGCAGGAAGAGCTAGAAAGATGCACATTGTGATTGGTTCCTGCCATACTACTCAACTTCTTATCAAGAGAAGGCCTGAGGACACATGTATCACAGCCAAAACCTTCCTACCATCAACTCAAGACACTAGGAACTCAAAGCACCAACGAGACTTTGAGACACAACTTCCTGCCACTACACCAACATTTTCCTGGTAGAGTACACTACGATAGGAAATGGTTACCAGGGAAGTATTTCGTTTGATTTATATTCCCATATATTTATCTCCATATGGCAGGAATCAATACTAGCCAATATCAATTGCAGAACTCAACTGTGGTCCAAGTCTACGGCGGGAAAACCTTTGGAAGCATGGATTGGCGGCAAAAGAAGAAGGAATCCGCCCAATCACCATTTTTGGAGGGGACAGTCATGCTTGGAGATTGATCCTAGTAGCAAAAATGGTAACTGAGTAGTAGGTAAAGGAATCAAATAAGACTAGTTGACTTTGAAGGGAATCCCAAGGTTTCCTGATGAGGAAAATGGCCCCTTGATAACAAAATTTGTTTGATAAAAGAGAGACCAAGTTCAAAATGGGGAAATGGCCATTGTCAGCACACTTAAAGAAGAAGGCCTCATCTGCCAAAGATCAAAGATGTCGATTCCTCTGGGCTAGTTGTAGCAACAAGAATCTCGGCCAAAGTGACCAGTAGGCAAAGGCTTAGACCGGATAAAAGAGTGACTATAAAATGGCATTTCCAGTTTGAGGAAGAAAAACTTAACACAAGAAGTTCGAGAAAAGCAAACAAGTTCATACTCAAGAACAACAAGTAATCAACCAAGAAAAGACCAGTAACTCTTCTTCCACCACCAAATTAGAGTTGGTCTCTCAGCTGGCTCAAATCAATATTTTTCTCCCATTGTCAAAGTCTTGTATTTTGGTTTCTTTCCCTCACACTTGTATTCCTTCTTCTTTCTTCAAAATCCCACCTCCCAATTGTTTCCCACAAAATTTTAGAAGTTAATGGAGAGTTTCTGGTTCATTTCATACCCAGAAAAGAGGTTTTAGAATTGTTATTGATTCATTCTTCATCCTCCTTAGTTCCTCAAGGATCGAAAGTATTACCTTGTCTTCCCACTGTACAAACTACTTACCTGCAACATGATTTTGTTGCATATTAGGTCACCTTCCTTGTAAACCTACTTTTTTAGGAAAAGTTTGGGCCGACTTGAATCCACCCACCAAGCCAGGTTAGGCCTAACATTTGCACAAAAAATCTCCCACATCAATTCCGTTCGAATATGCATAATTATAAATTGTTGAAAGGCCTATCATTTGCACAAAAAGTCTCCCACATGCATCAATTATGTTCGAATATGTATAATTATAAATTATTGAACGAACCAATCAGATTCGAATATGATTAATTATAGACCATTAAACTTGGTAAAAGTACACAAATGGTCCCTGAAGTGGAGTGAATGTGCATTTTGATCCCTGAAGTGAAACTTTGTTCAATTGAGTTCTTAAAGTGAAGGGTTAGGAACAATTGGGTCCTTTCGTTACATTTCATAAAGGGTCAGTCAAATTGGCTTATGTGGCACTGACGTCGTCAACTGCGCTGCCATGCCCCCCCTAAAAATTGGAAATTTTGCTTTATTAACCACCTATATTTCTAAAATAAATACATTGAAATTCTTAAGTTCACCCCCTAAAATAATTTTATTCGAATTGGCCCCCTATGCCACATGTCAAGATCCACCCCTGCATTGACCCATTTTATTTCAAACGCAACGGTGGCCTCTTACATCAAGGGAGTCTTGAGAAATGCAAACTTTTTACCTTGGAAGAGTTAGATATTGCTTCCGACCATTTTAATGAGAGCACAATCCTTGACAGAGGAGGTCAAAGCACGGTTTACAAAGGGATGTTAAGGGATGGAAGAATTATAGCAATCAAAAGATTTAAGTTACTAGCAAATAAAGCACAAATCAAGCAATTTATGATTGAAGTTGTCATCCTTTCACAAATTAACCATAGAAATGTGGTTAAGCTACTAGGATGTTAGCTTGCGAACTAAAGTCACCCTTATTGTTTACGAATTCATCCCTAACGGAACTCTTTCGAATCTTATCCACAGTAAAAGTAATAAGGAATATTGCTCGGGGGTTTCGTAGTTAACGCGTTAATTTACGAATTGCAACAGAAAATGCTAGAGCTATTTTCTATTTACATTTGGCGGCTCCATTCCCTATTTGCCATGGGGACATAATCTACCAATATACTTATTGATGATAAGTTTGCATTTATAAAATGTTGAATAATAAAAGTTAAAAGTTAAAGAAATAAAATTAAAGGACTTAATTGTATAAAATTAAAAGTTCGAGGATTAAACTACATAAGGATAAATGTTTGAGGGTCTTAATGTAAAATAGATTAAGTTGAATGACTTATAAGGAAGTAATAGGGGCTTAAAAGCATAAAGTTAAAATGTCTGAGAGTTATTTCATGAATAATCATTTTTTCTATTTGGCCATTAGGGGTTACAATTGTCGGTCCCTAATCCTGCCACGTGTCAAGACCCCATGAAAGGGGGTTATCTTTATATATATATATATATATATATATATATATATATATGTTTTAGATTTTAGATACAAAAGAGATGTGAAGAAGACGCGTAAAGGAAAAGTCTAACTCTTCATGTGGAATGCATAAACAATATGAAAGATAATTTATCCTTTAACCTTTATTATATTAATAATAACTAAATTAAAATCATTAAATCCTAAATTACATTGAATTTAAACGGAAAGGACTAAATTGAACTGAAATAAAAGGACTTATATGAAAACGCTGGTAACTTAAAGGTTTTATGTGAACACAGAAAGAAGTTATTGTATTTATGCGAACTACATAACAATATAAGGACCAAAATGAACAGAAATAGGGACTGAAATGCGGGAATTAACACGTACAGGGGCTAGTTTCCATGTTTTACGCACGCAAACGGATCGGGTCGGCCCAATAAAGAAAAACACGAGTCACCAGCGGGTTGAATGGAATCCGGTTCCTTCAATATAAATGCTCTCTTCCTTTGTTTTTAGCTCTCATTTTCTGAAAAAATTCTCTCATTAGATAAAAAAACCTCTAACTTCTCTCAACAAACGATCGCCGGAAATCGCAACTAAACCACCACTCACCGGAACCCTAAAGAAACCAAAAGAACCTAGATCTGCTTTTAAAAAAAAGGCCTTATGCTGCTGAGTATGTCGCGGCTAGATTGCTAACCTTGACTGTAGTGTTGTCCGAGAACGCTGACAACCAAGATCTACTACTGTGAGTAGGAAATCTCAATTTATCCCTGGTTCATCCTGAGAGACAACTGAGTATAGGTTTTTTATGCTAACAGACATGAAGAGCTTATTTACAACGTTAGAAGCTCTAATCTTGTGCGTGTCGTTAGAGATCCTATGCATGATGGTCCAGGGCGAGGGCAAAGGCAAATGAGAGCCCCTTTCCCGCTAGTGTCATATGCTCTTATCCTTGGTGGCACTAGTCGTGGTGGTGGTGACTTTGAACATGGAGACAACTTCGATGTTGTGGATGAAGATGTTCAAGATGCGGTTGGTGGCACTGGTGGCTTTGAACAGCATCTTGGTTTCAGCGCAGCTGTCGAAGATGTATTTAATAATCGACAGACTGTTTTGGATGAGACCCACACTGGAGATCTTCCACTACTGTTTTTTAGTTTTACGAATCTAGGGCACCAAGTTGTTCATACCATTAACGAATTTTGGTAAGTTTTTCAAATGTTTTAGTTGAATTGTGTTAGACCTCTAAAGGTCAAACACTCATTCTAATTTTTGTTTTTGTTTGTTTAGGTCGAGTATAGTCTCGTGGCAAAATGCAAAGCAAGAAGAAGAAGCAGACACAGCAGCCGGGCAGCAGCCACAGTAGGGAATGGTAGGGATGCAGAGGGTCCTTTAGAATTGCTTCAGAATTGTAGTAGTTGATGTCTTTATTTAAAACCACCATAAAAAAAATATGAGCAAAATCAGACTTCCTGGGATAATTTGTAAACCTCAACAATACATTTTGGTCTGACTGCTCTCCATACTTATTTCCAATTTCTTATCTGTAGGATCAATGCCTTGCTTCATACATGGTATAACAAATATTTGTTTTATGCATGTTGTTTCAAATTTATGGTCATAGTTGAAATAGACATGTGCATGTGTTCCTACTTTTTCTAATATTGACTTTTTTTATGTAGCTTTGTGACTGTAGTCTCGAACCAATTAAAATTCTTTCCTTGAATAATCCATTGATAAGATGACAAGTTTTGGTGAGGTTAATGTATGGTATTTGCAGAGATCTTGAACCAAGTTAATCTTTATCACAGTTACTAATAAGATTACCAGTGTTATGGCCTGAGATTACCAGGTTGGTCTGATTCTATAATACAATTTATTTTCCCGTGCATTACTTCAGTCATGCTTTGCTCTAGACCTAACTACTAGTAAGAGTTATCGTAGAGAAGAACTCGTTTGAGTTGTAAAACTTGTCCAAGTGTTATGGTGCTAGTCAGACAGAAAGAAGTTGCTGTAGATATATGATAGCAGTATCTATCTTGTGAGAAACTTGTTGGCATCTGCAGTTTTTCTGACTGCATAATGTAGGGCTGTTTTAATCTTCAACAAAATCAGGGAACAGAATTCAGCAAAATAAAATGACATCATCAAACTTGGATCTTGGCGGTGGACATAAAAAATTGAGAAATTACAGATTTCAATTGCCATTCTCTATCCCTTGCTGTGAATATTGACTCTATGAATGGGGAGGCAGCTTCACATGATCTTTGTCTCTATTACTAGATTTTGAATACTATATAAAAGTAGCATTTTACTGAAAATCATATCCTCGTGATCCAATGCTTTGATTTTACAAATAAAATAAAGAAATCAAGCTCTTGGCCTCGCAGGCTTTGAGCATGAATTGCAATTATTTTTAGTAATTACCATGTTCTTTGTTTGTGACTGTGTTGGTAAACCAGAAAAATGTCATTTCAATCCAACGTTTTTCTCCTCAATTCTTGTTAACCATGACTTGTTTATGACCAACGAGATTTGTGAAGCATGGAAGAAAAAGAAAAAACGTTGAAGTCCCAAGAAGGAAAATATGTTGTTTGTGATGGGAAAACTTCAGTTAGTTTTTTTTTTTTTTTTTTTTGGATGATTAGCAATTTATTACCCAGCAAAAAAGCAAAGTGCTTTTATAAATGAACAAAATATGCTAAAAGCAACATGTTACAACAAAACAAAACCATAACAAACTATAACAAGCTAGCTAATGATACCTGGAATTGTTAAATTCCAACTATTACAGAGATTTTAGTTCACATAGTCAGGAGCAACTCCACCCAAGCCATGCAGTTTCAATCTAATGAAATCATCAATCAATCTAAAATTTTCATCACTAGACTTCTGTTGGTTAGAGAAAAGTCTAGAATTCCTATATTTCCAGATCATATAACAATAGGCAGTCCATCCCAATTTAAGGATCTTAATGAGCAAAGAGTTACCTTTCAGACCCTTACTGGCCCATGAGAGCTCATAATCCCAATATATGGCTGATCTTGAGAAACCACAAGTGTGTAATACCTGCAGCCATATAGATTTAGAGAATTCACAAGTGAAAAACATATGATCACGAGATTCATCAGCAAGACCACATGGCAAACATTCACTAGTTTCCACTTCAACACCCCATTTTGCTAGTCTATCCCTAGTTGGAAGTCTATTAAGAATTACCAACTAAGAGACAAAAGAGCATTTTGGTATGTGAAGTGTGAATCATATTAGCTTTTGCCATTTCTGTTTGTCTTGCTTATGCCTCAAACACTCATAGGCCATAACTATTTTATACTTATTTCCAGGAAAAGGCCATTAATAATTCTGAAGCATAAACTGTTGCACCAAGAACCTTAGCTTTAAAAGTTTCTTGAAATTCCAGCTATATCTTTGCAATAATGGGATGCCCATAATATCTCTCCCTTTGAGCACATAAGCTTCCACTCAAGATACCAAGATAGATCCTGCTTGAGTATACAATAACCCCAGATTTCTAATGATACAAGGCTTATTTTAGTAAAACAAATCTTTAAAACCAAGGCCCCTCCAGATTTCGGGTGACAAACTTGACTCCAACTGCTACTACCAACATTGCACAGAGCCGATTCACTTTATCAATAATAGATTAAGACAAAATAAAGTTCATGCACCAATAGTTTTACATGCTAAACAAAACCGATTGAATAAGCTGACATCTCCCAGCATAAGATAGGTGCCTAGCAGCCCAAGAATTAATTCTCTAAGTGATTTTGTCAATCAGAGGTGCACAGTCTAAAGAAATAAGTCTTTTAGAAACTAGAGGAACCTCAAGATAACGAACTGGTAGCTTACCAATTTTGAAGCCTGTTTCTGCAATCATCTCATCAATATACTCTACAGAAACTCCAGGTACAAAAATCTCACTTTTTGAGCAATTGAGCTGCAATCCAGAGAATTGGTAGAAAAGCTGAAGAATATTTTTGACCCCTATCATAGAATTCAGATTCTCTTTTGTAAATATTAACAAGTCATCTACAAAACTTAGATGAGTTAATTGCACTTTCTTACATTTAGGATGAAAGCCAAAGACTCCATGAATGATACCAAGGTTCAAAAAATGAGATAATACACTCATCGCCAAAACAAATAGGTAGGGAGATAAGCGATCTCCCTGCCCCATTCCCTTGGCTCCTGGGAAATAACCTTCCAGAGCACCATTTACAGAGACAGAAAACATAGGAGAAGTGATGCAAATAGTAATCCAATTAATGAATTTTTTAGGAAATGCAAAGCTTGTAGAATCATAATGATGAAGCTCCAATCCAAAACTCAACCCATTTTTTTTTTAGTAGTTATATGTTTATAAGAAATAGGAAAATATAATTTGGCAATGACATGGTGGTGATGTGGCAAGAAATAGAAGAGACTGAGAATTAATTTTAAAAGTAAAATGGTTTGAGAATTATTTTTAATAAACACAATAGTTTGGTCAAAAACTTGAAAAATGCAAATGAAAGAAAGAACAAACAATGATATAGACAATTCATAAATTACACCGCAATTTATACTATAGGTTTATACTATGGGGTAAGAAAAAAAAAGTAATCCGTTTCGAATATATATGATTAATTATGTGATTTGAAACATGATCACAATTTGTTTCTATAGTAAGAAATATGCTAACTATAGTCACTTAATTAAATAATAATTATAATTTATAAAAACAAAACAGTCTCTTTATAAGCATAATAATAACTTAAATAAAATATTAAAGTCTCTCCAGAGCCGCGTTCTCTGTGAGGGTGTGTTGAGTCTTGCTGGGTGCAAGTCTGAATTGGTTTCTCTAGTGCTTTAGTCAGTTTTGAGTCAAGAGTTTCTGGTTTTTCTGGTTTCTGTTGGATCAGCTGTGGATTAGTGGGGATTGGTGTTAGTGTTTGTGATCGATTGCGTAGTGATGGCAGACGATAATTCTAAGATGTATCGCCAGTTGGCTTTGACTGCTGATGAAGAGGATTATGTGAGCGATGATGAGTTAGAGCCTTTGGAAAAGGATCAATCGGAGGAATT
This sequence comes from Corchorus capsularis, assembly GCA_001974805.1. Lineage (NCBI taxonomy): Eukaryota > Viridiplantae > Streptophyta > Magnoliopsida > Malvales > Malvaceae > Corchorus > Corchorus capsularis. Next base: position 59,713 of record AWWV01015739.1, on the reverse strand, counting down.
TTGGATGGTGGGAAGGTTAATGACTATTCAACCTTTCAATAAGCAAGCGATGATTCGAACATTGAAACAGGTCTGGAAATTGGCAAAGGAGGTTTCGATCATCACTCTGGAAGATAACCTATTTCTTTTCAAGTTTGCATCAGGGGTGGATCGTGATAGAGTTATTGAAAGATCTCCTTGGTCTTTCGATAAACATCTCCTTCAATTTGCAAACTATGATGGAAAGCTGAAGCTGGAGGAGTATCACTTTCATCGATCGTTATTTTGGATCCGAATTTATGATTTGCCTTTAGGAAAACGAAGCTTGGAGGTGGCGGAGAAACTTAGGCATAAGATGGGGAGGTTAGTTGCAGTGGATCCTTCTTTGGATATGGATGGTTGGTCTCGGTTTTTTAGGGTCCAGATAGAGATTGATACTACAAAACCCCTTCGCCGTACAATATTACTGGGTAAATCGGGGACAAGAGGAAATCTGAAGTATGAGCGGTTGCCAGAATTTTGTTTCACATGTGGGATGTTAGGTCATTGTGAGATTGACTGTGAAGTAGAGCAATCGGTGAATGGGGATGACAGAGTTCAACAATGGGGTGACTGGTTGCGAACGTCGCCGTTGAAACAACGTATTTCGGCATCGGGATCCACTGTGGCTCCAATCTCTGAAACGGCTTTGATACGGAGGGATTTTGCAGTCAATTATGACAAGAATAGTGGATGTCGCCGAGCATTGTTTCAAGAGGGATCTGGTGAGAGTAGCGGTAAACGGCTGCCGGAGGAGTCTGTCGTAGGCAATGGAGTTAATTATGGTAAGCTAGTTATTGCTGGCGGGTCTTCAGGCGGTGATAAGGAGAAAGTATTAAATAGTCAGAAGTCTTTTGAGGAGGAAGTTGTGCGTGAAACGGGGGAAGTTGACAAGGCCCTAATTACATATGATCCCGATAAATTAGCGGAGAATCTCATTGCAATAAAGGAAATGTCTCTAAAGGAAAAAAGAGGGATTTCTAAGGAGAAAATCTCAGATAAAACTAAGTCAGATCGTGTTTTTATTACTGCTAAAAGGATTTCCAAGAATGCAAAGGCTAATGTGGATAGCTCGGGCCCTAGTGGAACTATTTTGGGCTTTGAAGGGAAGAGGGATCTAAAAAGGGGGGCTAGTGATGGTTTGGGCCAAGATGGGCCTTTTTTGTCCAAACAAAAAATATTAGGCCATGTTTTTTATGAAAAACAAAATCTGAAGGATGTTTCTGGCTCTTTAAAATCGGCATCAGGGGCACATCTTAGTAGCAAAGGGAATTTAGCTGGAAATAAATCTCAAAAGGGGCATCATAATACATGTAAGTCGGGTTTTTGGAAGCGGTTAGCTCGTGATAAAAGAGGGGATGGTGGTATGGCTCAATCTTTGGGTGATAAACTTTCTACTGCAATCAATGGCAGTCTTATGGAGGTTGAAGCAAAGATTGGTGGTGAATTGTCCTCAGAGGTGTCATCACAAGTTCCTAATACGACTACAACGGCGGAGCCTGATGGGCAGCCCCGCCGACAACCATGATAGGTGTGTCGTGGAACTGTCGTGGGCTTGGGAACCCATGTGCAGTTAGAGCTCTTCACGAGCTAGTCCGAAAGGTGAACCGAATGTCATCTTTCTTATGGAAACTAAGTTACTCGGGAGTAGTTTAGATAAAATTCGGCGTAGTTGTAGTATGTCGGCTTGCTTTGGTGTTAGTTCTATAGGTAGAAGTGGAGGGCTTGCAATGATGTGGGATGATTCTTTGGACTTACAATTGGTCACTTTTTCTCAAAATCATATTGATATGCTTGTGGATGATCGTAGTGGCATGGCACAATGGAGACTAACAGGATTCTATGGAGAGCCCGATACTAGTATGAGATACAAATTGTGGGATCTGTTACGAAGGCTTGCTCAGCATTCGAAAAAAGTGTGGTTTTGCTTGGGAGATTTCAATGAGATTTTATTGCAATCAGAGAAGGAAGGTGGGCGGTTACGGTTGGATGACCAGATGATTGGTTTTCGAGATGCCTTGCAGGATTGTGGGTTACAGGATGTTGGTTTTCATGGTCATAGTTTCACATGGAAGAAGAAAGTTAGGGGTGGAGAACTAGTGAGGGAACGATTGGATCGAGGGGTTGCGACGGTGGAGTGGTTGGCTCGTTTTCACTCTTTCCAGCTTCATCATCTGGTTACCACGGTGTCGGATCATTCTCCCATTATGTTTACTACTGAAGTGATAAAAAAAAGGAGAAAAAAGGAACCAATAAAACGTAAAAGACAATTCTTTGAAATTGGATGGTGTAAACAATTAGATTGTGCAGATAAGATCTTTGAGGAATGGCAATTCTCAATGGCAGGGATCTTTTGGATAGAATTGAACAACTTCAGCTTTCCTTAAATGGATGTTATGTTAAGAAATTTTCGGCCTTAAAAGATAGAATTAATGAGCTCTCAGCCGAATTAAAGAATTTGGGTGATGGTGATGGTAGCGACGATCAATTAAGGAAAGAGAATGAGTTGAGGGAAGACATTAACATGTTGTTGGAAGAAGAAGAATCCTTTTGGGTCAGAGATCTAGGGTCAACTGGTTACGGGATGGAGACAGAAATACAACCTTTTTCCATACGCAAGCTTCTAAGTGCAAGAAAAAGAATTATATTAGGGAGTTGGAAGATGATGATGGGAGGAAAACGGATGATCCAACAGAGATACAGGAAATTGCCTCCAAATATTTTAAGAAACTCTTTGTCTCAAATGGCTCAAAGCACTATGATGAAATCCTTGACTTTGTTCAACCAACAATTACAACAGAGATGAATGCACAACTTCTTGCAGAGTTCTCAGCCGAGGAGATTCTTGCTGCCCTAAAACAAATGCACCCCACTAAAGCTCCTGGCCCTGACGGTATGCCTGCTTTTTTCTTTCATAAATTCTGGCATATTGTTGGTAATGAAGTTACTAGATTTTGTTTAGATTTTTTCTTTAGTAGGCTTGATTTATTTTCCGTCAATAAAACTCATATTGTGCTTATACCCAAAATTGATTCCCCTAAAAATATGACCCATTTTAGGCCTATTAGTCTGTGTAATGTGCTTTATAAGATTATTTCTAAAGTGCTGGTCAATAGGCTTAAAACTATTCTTCATGTTTGTATTGATGAATCCCAGAGTGCTTTTGTGCCTGGGCGGTTGATTACTGACAATATTCTTGTCGCTTTTGAGTTACTGCATGCTTTGAAGCACAGAACAGCTGGCAAACAGGGTTATTTTGCACTGAAGCTTGATATGAGCAAAGCTTATGACAGAGTAGAGTGGTCTTTTTTGGAAGCAATTATGTTGAAAATGGGGTTTGCTAGACGTTGGGTGGAAATGCATTGTGTGAGATCTGTTTCTTTTTCTGTTGTTGTCAATGGGAACATTACGGATGAATTTCGGCCTGAGAGGGGTTTGAGGCAAGGTGATCCTTTGTCTCCATATCTGTTTTTAATGTGTAATGAAGGCTTGTCTGCACTGCTATCTAAAGGTAAATTGGATGGGCTGCTTAATGGTGTTTCTGCTAGCCAACGTGGACCTCGAGTGAGTCACCTGTTCTTTACTGATGACAGCTTGTTGTTTAGTAAAGCAAATAGAGCTGAAAGAAATCAGGTGAAAGACTACTTGAAGATTTATGAAAATTGTTTGGGTCAAAAAATTAATTTTGAGAAGTCAGTTATCTTGTTTAGCAGCAATACAAGGCAGTTTGATCGAGATGAGGTGAAGACAATTTTAGGAGTTGCGGAGAATACTATTATTGAAAAATACCTGGGGCTACCAACTCTAATTGGCCGGAACAAAAGAGCAACGTTTACTTGGATTAAGGAGCGGGTTGCAAAGAAAATTAATAGCTGGAATACACGCTGGTTATCTCAGGGTGGTCGAGAGGTGATGGTGAAATCTGTTCTTCAGGCTATTCCAACATATGCCATGAATGTATTTGCTTTTCCCCAAAATTTATGTGATGATATTGATAGGATGATTAGTCGGTTTTGGTGGAAGCAGAGCTTGGACAAGAGACCTATCTATTGGCTGGCTTGGAAGAAATTATGTCTCGCAAAGGATTTTGGTGGCCTTGGCTTTCGGGATATGGAGGATTTCAACATAGCATTACTTGCAAAACAGGGGTGGAGATTGCTGCATAATCCAGATAGCTTAATTGCTAGAATTCTTAAAGCTAGATACTATCCGAGATCGAATTTTTTGGAAGCTAAAGTGGGGTGGAAACCTTCATTTACTTGGCGTAGTATCATCAAAAGGAGGGAGCTTCTCCAACATGGACTGCGATGGCGCATGGGTGATGGTCGGCAGGTTCGTGTATTTTATGACAAATGGGTTCCAACTATTGATGCATTTATTCCACGACCCAGAAGTGATTTTAAGCAAGAGGATCTATTTATCTCTGATTTAATTAGTGAGAGTGGAGGTTGCTGGAATTATGATTTGGTAATGGATTTATTTAAAGCACAAGATGTTGATGCTGTTTTGAAAATTCCTTTGAGCTCAAGGATGCCACATGACCTGTTGATTTGGCATTTTGATCATAAAGGGCAATATACTACTCGTAGTGGATATAGAATGCTCCAAAATCTTCATTTTGATGCTGAATCCATAGTTGGGGATGAGCTTGTCGAGGGTAAAGCTTGGTTTCGTAAGATTTGGAGTGCAGAAGTTCCTCCTAAAGTAAGGATTTTCACTTGGCGTTTATTTCATGATTCGTTACCAGTTATGATGAATCTCTACAGTAGGGGAATGGAAGTTGACCAACTATGCCCGAGATGCCAACAAGAGGTCGAGACTAGTTTACATGCGGTGAAGCAGTGCTCTTTTGCTGTTGATGTTTGGACTCACGTTCGGGGTTTCTTTCTCCATGATGACTCCGAATCACATAACGGTGTTAGTGAAGACAAGCTTGATGACAATCCAAATTGGTTTCCACTTAGTTTGATCACAGCTTGGGCAATTTGGGGAGTTAGAAATATTGCCGTGTTTGATGATAAATTGGTAAGGCCACTAGAAACGGCTTCATTTGCTTTCTCTTACTTCAAAGAGTTTGCAAAAAGTCAAGCTCTTACTGCAATTCGACAACCTAGATGTATGGCAAAATGGTCACCTCCTGATGCTCCTTTTGTGAAAATTAACTTTGATGGTGCTTTTGATATTGCTGGAAATATGGGTGATTATGGTATCATAGCGAGGGATTCGATGGGTTTACCTTTTGGTGCTTGCTCAGGGCGGTCTCATTTTGTGCCTACTGCCTTGATGGCGGAGTGTCGTGCTCTTACCCGAGCTTTGTCTTGGGCAAAAAATATGGGGTTCCGCCATATCATAATAGAAGGTGATGCTATTAATCTTATCCAGACCCTTAATTCCCCTGATGTCGATTTTTCTCCAGTGAGAGCTTTTCTTGAAGATGCTAGATACTTGAAGAATTTCTTTGTTAATTGCTCTTTTCATCATATAGGAATACTAGGCAATTGTGTGGCTCATGAACTTGCCCATTATGGTTTATCTTTAGATAAAGAAATTGTATGGATAGAGGACATGCCTATCTGGCTCCATGATTCTCTACAAGTTGATTGTAATGCTTCTTTATCATAATGAAAAGGCCTGGTTTATTTAAAAAAAAAGATTAATTATAGACCATTAAACTTACATGAAAATGTGTTCATGTCAAAAAAAAATTTATTAATTAATATACTTATATTTTCAGTAAAATAGAAAAATAGAAGTCGTCAGTTTGAAGGAAGGTAACCTTTCCATTTCTACCAAAAAAAAATCCAACTTTATTCTATTCCATATTATTTTATTACCAAGATATGAAATTAAATTAAATAAATAAATAGTCAGGCTTGGAAAGTGGAACATCAAGCAGGCAGCGGTGCCATCTCAGAGCTCCTAAACAAGCAGATTGAGACAACTCTGCAATTACCCATATTGCCATTTTAAGGTTTATCCATACCAAATAAACAGAACAGCTGTGGCTTTACTATTTTCCCAGTTGCCTTGTTATAATTTTTTTGTGTTTTCTTTTCTGTTCAAATAAAACTCCAAAACTTCTTCCATCTGCCTATCATTTTCAACTCTTGTTTTGGATTCTCCGACACAGTTCCAAGTACCCATCCCATCCCAGTCCCCACCCACGATAGAATCAGTCCTTGTTTAATATCCCAAGCAACCTCTTCAGCTCTTATCTTCTCTTCTGTCGTTTCTAATTGGGTTTTTCATTTCTTCACAAAGGAAAAACATGGGAGGGTTGAAATTGGATAAATGGGGTTATGAAGTTAAAACCTCTTCTGATTCTTGCACATCTGCAATCAACGCTTACTATCACCAGGTTGCTTCAATCTTCCTCTCTCTTCTTTAAATACTTGCCTGAATTAGTTAAATTTGTTTTTTGATGGCTTGCAGACAAGTTTTGTTTATTGTTGTTTTGATTAAGTGCAAATATTGGCCCAGGTGCTTACTTATGGGAGAGATAGGAAAGTGATCTTAGAAGCGCTTGTTCATGACAAGGACTGCGTTTTGGCCAACGTCTTGGCTGCTCATTATCTCTGTTCCTCTGATTATATGGAAGCTGCCAAGTCTAGACTTGTAAATTTTTTTTTTACTCATTAAAATATGGTTATTCTTGGCAAAGTGCAAGGAATCCTCACTGGGAAAATTTTGATATTGGATTTTGATTTTTACTGTTTTAATCTTTCCGCAGGAGCAAGCCACCTCGTATGAGAAAGCCGTTTTTGATGCTGTCAATTGTTTGATTTCTGAAAACAGAGATGATGATTTAGCTGTGGAGTTGCACTCCAAGGTAGACTAGACCTTTCTCAGTTCTTTTATGTGAATTTGTCTTGCTATTATTATTACTTTTTTTTTTTGCTACATTTAGTCTTGCTATTATGTTATATATACCTATTAGCTACCAGAGTTTTGGATGCTTTAGCTGGTCTTGTCCTTTTGTCTGGATAACAAGGCAATCCATGATAAGATACCGAATTTATGGGCTAAAATACAAAGAGATTAAGGGTGGTGCGTTTTGTGTTCCTATAATGGAGGTTTAATGACAATGGTTTATATGTAGGATAAATTTGTCAGCTATATGAAATGATTGAGGTTACTGCTTCATCATTAGCACATTTAAGCTCCAACCTCAATTTGTTGTTTCTTTTGCTTGAGAGTTTGTGCAAGATTTGTTTGTTGTATTAATTCCTATTCAATCTTTGCAGCTCTTGAAAGATTTTCCAAAAGATCTTGTTTCATTGAAGAGGGCACAAGTACTGTGCTTTTATATGGGTCGCCCTGATCTGTCATTAGGCCTTGTTGAACAGGTGACTTTTTATCCAGTAAAGAATATTTTTCCTGATTTTTTAATAGAGTGGGGAAATAGGTCGTTCTCAATAATCAAATTTCTTGAAATTGTCTGTTTCAATTGTGGATATGTATTCCACATCTGGCAGTATTATTGTTTGGTATATTGGGTTATAATAACTTTTCAATGTGTCCTTGTGACCTTGTCCTAGCTTCCAATAATGATTTGTTCATCTAATAGGTTCTACCCTATAATCAACAAGAAGATTACATATATGGCATGCTTGCATTCCCATTATTAGAGCTTGGGCGAATGGCAGATGCAGAGAATGCTGCAAAAAGGGGATTTGAGATCAACAAGCAAGACTGTTGGGCACAACATGCTGTGAGTTCTTATTTCTGTGGTATGCTTTGAAAATCTAGACAGTGACTTTCTTGCCTTTGTTTGTATTTGAGGTTATTGTTTCCAATTATATTAGTTTTATGCTGGAGGCCTTATCTTTTATCATAATCATTTGAAATTTGAATGTTTAACTGATTTGTTGTTGAATATACACTAAAAGCAGCCTGTTCGAATTTGTTTGAAAGCTGTTTTTACTTACTTTATAAAAAGCCAGGGAAAGGTGGTGATGAATGCATCCTAAGTCCTGTTTATTACAAAACGAAAGTAATGATAATATCAACAATTATTATGTATCCATACACTATTTCCAAGATATTTAACTCTCTGAGTTCTTCTCATAGTTTTTGTTTCTTATGCAGTTGTGCCATGTTCTTCAGTATGAATGTCATTACCAAGAAGCAGTGCAGTTCATGGAAGAATGCTCATCTTCATGGAGTTCTTGTTCATCGTTCATGTATGCCTTTTAGGCCAGTTATCGAGTTTAATATACTTTTATACATTTTCTTCTTTTAGTATTAATGCTTGAAAAGAAATATCTAGGTTAACCCACAATTGGTGGCATGTGGCTCTTTGTTATTTGGAAGGTCATTCCCCAATTACAAAGGTTAGAGAAGTTTATGATCATTGTATTTGGAAGGAGGTGGAGAGACCTGATGCAGTGTGCTTAGAGGTACTTTATTCTTTCTACCATCTTTTCAACATCACCTGCCATTTGAAATTACAAGTTTTGACTTCTCCTCTGCATTTAGGTATACCTAAATGCTCTGGGTTTGTTGTTGCGGGTGCATGTAAGGGGAGAGCTAGATTTCTTTGAGGATCGCTTGAAAACTTTGGCAGCACGTCTAACAGATGAAGTGAGTTTATCCTCATCCTCAACCTTATGTACAAGTTGATTTAATACGGTTTCCATTTTGATGACTTCTGTTTAATATTGAAAATATTGGATGAGATCAAGTGATAATTTTGAAAGCTATGTCACAATTCATGATAAATGCCTCTAGTTTGGTGTCTGCCATCTACCGCATCATTGAAGATCTATTGGCAGTTCTATTAGACTACACATTTGTGGGCTTGTTTTGAATTTCAAATAACTGATATAGGTTGCTAAATATCCATCTTGTGTCCTGGGTTGCCTCTAACTGAAGCTGAAATGACATTTGTGAAATTTTTAGTGCATGCATAGGCAACATATTAATACATCCAAAATGTCCTAATGTTTTGAGCTACTCTTGCTTTTCTTCCTGTTATTAAATTTATTAAGTGGCCTTTTCTTACAGAGACTAAAAATCATGAGTTTCTAATGTATCGTATCACATTATAGAAGGAGATGTTTATAAGTAGCAAATGCTTAATCCTATAAAACTATAACAGTGTTTCAGGTGTAAACTTCTTAGCTCACGTTTATTCCATGTTTTAGTGGGCGACCATAAGTATGTATGTGCACTTTCCATTTACACAATAATACATGACCTTATGTTACCCTATGGTTTACTGTTTTGTTCAGGCTAACTGGTTTGTGGAGTGGCACCTTGATTTGTTGATATTATGGGCTTTAGCTTTTACTGAAGAACTCTCTAAAGCAGAAAATTTACTAGATGGCTTGAAATCCAGGTTACACAGAGTTTTGTCTTTCCTTTTTGACATTTTCATATGTGTTGCTTCATTGCTGTTATATTTCTGTGTGTAGACTTTCAAGGATGAGCAAGAAGAAGCAACAAGTAATGCAAAGAGCAATGCTGGTCTGTTCTGATTCCACTTCTTTTCCATTAATAACGGATTTTGAAACCTCTTTATTTGTACTTTTTTGTAATTGTTTTATAATGTACAACCTTCAGTGGTGCCTTGCCCCTATCATATAGCTTTTAGTTGAGTTTTTAAGACAACCACAGGTCTTGATTTGTGCTCTTAGATGGTTAGATCTTTCTAATTATTATTATGAGGGATTGATCACATATTCTGGTATTGCAAGATGAAATTATCTTTATTTTCTCAAAGTGTTTAGATGGACTAGAAAATTATGATGGGTTTAGGATTTGCAATTACTATCTTTAACCTGACAAGTATCTGTGATCACCGACGAATTATTGAAAGTCTGCACGTGTTTTTGTTTGACCAAAGGGAGGGGACCTGGGGACACACGAAATGAGGGAACCGCAGCCAACGGCAGAAACATCAATGTGTTCTTCCGTATAGTCCCCTTGTGTTTCTGTCTTTTTTTCAGATATCTTAAGGACTGTATTATACCTCTTGTTAGATTGCACAATACATGACTTGAGTATCTTTATCAGAGGAACTCGGTAATTGAGTTGTCTCTTGGAGAAAGTCATAATAGCTTATTAATCAATACTCGGGCTAAAGTAGATATAGGAATTCCTTTATCTATGTTGAATAGTACGCTAAGGGGCCCTAAGTTGTGACTAGTGTCATTGCATTGTATCAAGATTTGGGTGTTTCATCGAGATCTAATTTATTTATTATGCAACTGCTTTTCCCTTTTCAAGTATTTCTCCTAACCCCTCTCCAAAATTTGTTTTCAGCTTGCAGAAGCCATATATGAGTATGGACGAGGTAATGAAAAACAAGCACTAGAAATACTTGGTCCAGATTTTGATGCTTATAAATACAAGGTAATATTATCAACTATTAATTTGTTTATTGGCAATTAATTGCATCATCAAACATTTGGTGAACAATATTGATTCTTGTTTCTTAATGTCAGGTTATTGGGGCATCTGATGAACAGATTGATGTATTTAATGAAGTTTGGTACAGTATGTTGCTAAATTCTGGAGAAGCTACCAAAGGTATAAGGCAACTAATCTTGTTGAAAGTTAAATGTTGTTGTTTAGGTTGTTTGGGTTCTGACTTGCTACTATTTGAACTTTAGCTATCGAATCAATTGAGAAACAAATTCAGAAGAGGGAAGGTGTTCCTTTCCTATGGCGACTGCTGGTACATGCAAACACTCTACCTTGATGTTTGTTATGCTATTTGAACCTGGGAATTTGCATATTAATGCATACTTATCGTTTACCTCAATGTTCAGGAGAAAGGTTATAATCTGAGCGGCAGGCCGGAGGCTGCAACTATTGGTGAGAAAGCCAGAGCATTAGAGGCTGCATATTTTAACTAGCAGGTCTGAGAACAAGTAGTAATACATTTATTCCGGGAATCATACAAGGGTCCATCGCTTATAAATATGGATCTACCGACACTGCACAATACTGAAATGTAAGTAAATGATCAAAGTACTACAATAATTGCAGGCGGTTTTTCCCAATCGTTTGCACTCTTTAGTCTTAATAAGAGGTAGAATTATCATTCACCATCAAAAACAAATAATCATGACTTGTATTCTAGATTAGATCGTTTGGCATATAATTTGCACCTTGATGATCTTAAATTAGTGCAGATTTAATGAGCTTTTCACATGACAAGTACAGTGCATGGATTTCAAGTAATGAGAGGAACACTTGTAAAATGGTAATGCATTAAGACAGCTCAAAATGTACGTAGAGATTTTTAAATTCCATGAATCCTTAAAAATGATGGGCAATTGCCAATGGGGGGTGTGGCATGTGGGTTGAGTATACTCAATATGGTGCCTGTTTAGACAACATTGTCGGGTTTTGTTGGGCTACCGCATTTGACCTTCTTGACATCGACATAAGCTGCCTTGTCCCACGCGTTGGGTTGCCTGCCGCCCAGGTTAAGCCGGACATAGTTTTCCACAACTTTGCACGTAGAACGTAGAGGTAGAGCTAGTAAAATCTGACCCGAAAATTGATGTCGTACGAATCCATTCATATCTTACTTGAGAATAGATATCTACTTCAACTTGTCCGGATTTAATGCGATTAACTCTGAATTTGCTCAATTCGGGCCAGTAAATAATTGGATTGATCTGAGCTTGAAACTACACAAATCCGAGAAATTAGATAATCAGATTTCAATGGAAGAACCGATTGAATTGAGCTTAAAGATAGGCCCCAACCCTATTTACGCAAAGGGCATATACGGTACCCAAGTGGTTTCTGCTACATGCAGATGCAGGCAGAACTGGGCGACAGCGATTAGATGACAGTACAACAAGAAGACCTTGACATGATTTATAATTGCTTCGATTCAATGCTATTTGGTGAAAAGATCTTTCAAAATTGAATTGCTTTTGCGCCAACTTGGGGACCGAGGCGAGGAGTTATCTCCCCAACATGTTGCAAACGAAATGAAATTTAAATCCAATTTTGCGCCGAGATTAGGGAACAAATGAATAATTGTTGCATTTACTATGAAAAACCCATTTGGCAATGGGGTACGTTCTTCCCTTGGCCCCCTTCTGCAAAAGAAAAACATCATTGGCCCCATTTCGCAAAAGAAAGACAAGAAACACGTTAGTATAAGGGTTCATATATGATGCAAAGTGGTGGAGTTTAGCAAACGGCATAAGCAGTTTTTGAGGGGTGACATGTGTCTCTTAAGAACTAGATTGAAATATTTAAAATTTAATTAATTCAAATAATGGACATGTGTCAACTTCACAACCCCTTGTAGAGTTCAAAATTTACAATGTCAATGTATCAAATAATTAACTTTAGTATAATATAAGCTCGATTGGGTGAAAAATGAAAATATTTAAAAACCCTTTAATAAGGTACTCTGTTCGAATTTTATGGATAGAGAAAATAAATGCCCAAAGAGTATTAGACATAACTAGACTTCTCATTAATGGAAACTTGATGTAAATTAATTGGGATCTAATCTAATATAATTACTCAATTATAATATATACTTCAATGGAGAAGGGAAAAAAGCATTATCACTAATCACGAGTATATTTATCTTTTGGAATTTTAGTTAGGACAAAGCTCTTGACTTCTTACATATACATCGATTCACATCGATTGCAAAATGCAAACTCGTGGTCGTGGGGACTCAAAATTTTCTCTTTTTTTTTTTTAGCTTTCATAACTTAACTTTCCACTGATTACTCCACTCAACTGTACATTCCCAAAATTTACTGGGAGCTAGAAGACAACAAAAAGTAAAAACCAAATTCTAAAACTACAGTAAGAAAAGAAAAAGAAAAAGAAAAAGAAAAATATAGTAAACATTTCTGACACATTGGTCAGGTCAAAATCCCCACATGTGGACGTGGACCCCTACCTAATACCCACCACGTCACGTCAAAATCCAAATCAACCCTTTGACACGTCAGGCGCTACTTCCATTCGAATACGACACTCTAAGCACACGTGTACGGCTCCTGATCCGCTTGAGCTCCTCCACGATTTCCCTCGCATCCGGTCTATCGTCCTTGTCCTCCGCTACGCAGCGGAAAGCAAGTTCCGCCACCGCATCGACGCCGTCCATCGCTTCCCCATCTATAAGCAAAACCGGGTCCACCACCTGATGCAATAGTCCCATCTGGATCTTCGAAACCACCATATCGGCTAACGCCATTTCCCTTTTTTCCCTCCTTTGGTCCACCGCTTTTTGCCCGGAAATCAACTCTAACAAGACGACGCCGAAGCTGTACACGTCGCTTTTTTCTGTTAACCGAAACGACCGGTGATAATCCGGATCCAAATACCCGGGTGTTCCCTGCGGCCCGGTCCAAACAAAATCCGACTTCGAAGATGAATTCTCAGGGAAAGACAAAAGCCTCGAAAGCCCAAAATCCCCAACTTTAATCCTCATATCTTTTTCCACAAAAATATTCGATGACGTAATATCTCGATGAACAATCGGCGGCACGACGGAGAAATGCAAATACTCCATAGCTAAAGCCGTTTGCAAAGCGATTTCGAGCCTCACTTGCCAACTCAGTGAGGTTTTACAGTTGCCGTGAAGGTGCTCGGCTAAAGTTCCATTAGGGACGTAATCGTAAACCAAAAGTAACCCTCTGGGGTCGCTGCAATAACCGTGAAGTTTAACGAGATTCGGGTGGTTAATTGAAGAAAGGATTAAGATTTCGTTACAGAAAAATTTGGTCGATAAGGCTTTAGCTGACTGGTTAGTCTTATGAAGGTATTTAACAGCTACGATTCTGTTGTCGTGAAGCTGGCCCAAGTAGACAGACCCGAACCCGCCGTCGCCAATTTTGCGTTTTGGGTCGAACTTGTTGGTGGAAGATTCAAGTTCCTCATAGGTGAAAACGGGAGGTAACAGACTGGCGGAACGGTGCCGGTGGAGGAATAAAGTTGTCGGGTCTTCCTCAATGGATCCCGATTTGAGTCTTTTGGATCGGAAAATAATTATAAGCACTGAAATAACAAGGAAAATGCAAGTCAATGTGAAGATGGAGGTCAAGATTGCGATTCGATGAGGGTGATCTACGTGAATCCAAGGAGGGGAAATAGTTGTTTTGGATTGGAAACAAAGGAATTGCTTGTTTGGGTCAGAGGAATTGAACCCGCAAACACCATTCTTCGATTTACAGTCATTGCAGCTTGAAAAGTAAGAGTCTTGAGCTTCATCCCATTCCACTTCAAACCCCATTTTGAAAATGAAATTATCGAGATAACCCAAGAGATCAGCTTGACAGCCTTGTTCTGGAGGAGAGCGAGTAGATCCGCAGCCATGGAGGAGTTTGAGTGGATTTTTGATGAGACCACATTCCCAGTGACAATGGCTACAATTCAGATTCGGAAAGGAGCAAGAGCGAAGAGTGGATAATCTGGAACAAGAACCATCGGAGATTCGAAATGGAGACCCCGAGAGATCTATTGAGTGATTGGAATTCGAAACAGAGAGAAAATGGAAAGAAGAACAATTGGAAGAAAGTTGGGTTGAAGGTTGCAGGGGGGAAAGAGTGAGGGAACTTGAGTTGAGCTCGAATTTGAGCAAAGCAAAGGAGACATTGTTAATGGAGATGGTGGAGTAAGGGGAAGAGCATTTGATGTGGAAAGAAGGGTGGCCGCAACCAGGTGAAAGAGAGAACGGAAATGGTGGAGTTGAAGTGAAGGGTGGACATGGGGATTTAGACAAGGTTTCTGAAAGGTAAGAACATGAGTTATGAGTTTGAGTAGCTAAAGTAACCAGTAGTTGACAGAAAGAACTGAAAAAGATGGTAGCTAACAACAGAGAAGAGATTGGAGGCATGAAGAGAGTTGATGATTGAGTTTCATCAAACAGTCAAAAACTCAGACAGATCTGAATCTGATTTGTTGAGTGTTTTAGTTTTAGTTTACTTCAAACTATGTTTGTTTGGGTTTGGTTTTGCCTAGGTTGTTGGAAATGGCGACTTGGGGAGTTTTGGAGTGAAGACTAGGGAAGGAGTCGTCACGTGAATCGAGGTGAAGTGAAGACAAGAATTTTTTTTTAAAGAAACAAGAAAACTCAAAAGGAGAGAAGAGGCTGCCGCCTGGCCCAACCCAATGGCAACAAACACAATGGAAATGGGGTCAGGGGTATGAGGACTGAGGGGTGAGAAACTGAAGGGAAAATATTATTGGCCCTACTTTTTTTATTGCTTTCTTTATTACTTTTCCCTCCTTTCTTTATCTTTTTGAAAATGGCTTGCTTTCTTTTTGAATTTATAGGGAATGCTTTGATTTTGATTTTGGGTTCTAAATTCTAATTTAATGGTAAGTTGGGTGACTTTGAAATTGTCATTTCCCTTTTCATGATACCATCATACCACCAAGTAATCAAAGCGTGGATTTTGTGTAGAACGAGAATCATAGCATATTCATTTCACATGATATATCTCACTATTTGTATGAAAAATGGAAAGCTAACAATGATTAATTGGTTCAAATGGGTTCTACACTTATCTTAAATGTAGAATGGAAAGTTTCATAACATTTACATGTTGGAAATTGTTGCTATTCATTTATTTTTCTTTTTTTTTTTTCTAAAATAGTATTCATTTCTTTAATTATTTCTTGTTTGTAAGGAAAATAAACAATAAGATAGGACTTAGCTTAGGTGTAGGTAAACTCATTTTTTCTTCTTACTAGTAGGTACTTGTAGTCAAAATATTAAATATTTGTTGAATTGGGTTTGGGTGGGTAAGTAGAAAGCTTTGGGGAAATTTTATTAAAGAAATGGATGGAGGAACTAGAGCAGCACGCCACCTAAATTTAGCTGAGGTTTTAGTGGAATCAGCAACATTGCATTTGCATGCACTACTCTCTTTAGTCTTTACTTATATACATATATACACTTGAACTTGACCCTACACTAGCTTAATTTTTTATACTTTAAGAATGATAATAAAATACACCATCTTAATTGGTGCCTGCCTGCCTCCGTCAAGTCTGTCTTCAATCTTTAACTAAAGGCCTATTTAAGGTATTTGTTGAACTTTTTTTAGTATGATCATTCATGGGCCTTGCCCACCTTAAAAGTTCAATAACAGGAGTGATGGTCTTATGGACTCGAGTCCATGGGAGTTACTACGTAATCGAGACTAAATCACACGTATGATCATATATTCATGTGAATTTTAAATTTGCCCAATGTTTAGAAGTCTATATCTATCCATAAAATAAATTAAAAAAAATTTGAGCTAAACTTCATGCTCGAATTGTATCTTAATTATTAAGGTCCTTAATTGAACAAAAGAAAAATTTATTTAGTACGAAAACTTTATGTTGAACTTCTACCTCAATAAATACAAAATTTAAAAAAAATTCACATTTCAAACTAAAATTCATTTAAAATACTATATGAGTAAACTTAAAATTCACATGAATATATGATCATACGTGTGATTTAACCTCGATTACGTGGTAACTCCCACGGACTCGAGTCCATAGGACCATCACTCCAATAACAGTGATAATATGGGCCTGGGGATTAGTTTACTAATGCCATTTCAATAGTTCTGGGCCGACCATATAATGAAGAACTTTCCATCCTTTTTGGGTTCTTGAAGAATTTTCCATATTGTCCAAAACGAAAATTCATAAATTTCTACCACCGCGAGAAGCCCATAACCTATTTTATCTGTATGCGTTATATACGTCTAATCTTATACCTCAATTAATTAAAAGAACAGTTCTTCTCCAAAAAAAATAAAAATTTAAAAGAACAGTTGTTGTAACTCTTCAATTGAAAGAATTTTTTCTCGGTTTAATTTAAATTAAAAGATTCTCATGCTTAAAAGTTACTACGTTAATGTATGTAATTTTTTTTAGGGATAATGTATGCTCCTCAAAAAAGCTCTAAAAAGTAGCAACCATTTGAAGGCATTTTAAAGATGAGTTATTATTTGGTATACTGATAGTGTAGTTTTTGACCTCCACAAGCGGCCTAAAAAGTCGTTAAGTATTCCATTTCAGAATTAATTATATTTTAAATATTTCAATTTAATTCTTAAAGAAACACATATCATCCTTCTAAACCCGCACACACAATAACTTTGAAAGATAATAACTCTTAAAAGATTAATAAAAAGAAAACCAATATAGACAAAAAAAAAAAAAGAACCAATATGTTTGAAAGTTACATTTCTAATTGGGAAAGGATTCTCCACTGCTAAAATTCAGTGGGGAGGTCCACTGATCTTATAAGCTTAAATCAAGGGCTCAAAATTGTCCACGTCGTCTCCTTTAATTTTCCTTGCCGAAGCATATCACGCTGTTACTGCCATCGTTTCCTTCAAGCTCTCAAGTAAATAATGGCTGAGAAAAACTAAGTAAATATTCCATCAAAACAATCAAGGCTTCAGCCAGGGTTCTTATGACCCGAAAACATCTCTTGGGTTTTCTGACGAAAGTTTTATCACTCGTTTGGTGGTTGTCTCACTGACATATGATTAATCTTCAATTCAAAAAGTTGGGTTTGGATTTGTATCTTCAGTATAAATTGATGAAGGCTCTGGCCTTGATATTCAAGCAGCAAACTGCAACCACATTCAAAACAAATCTTGTCGCGTGCTTCATGATAAAAAATAACATTAGTGTCCCTCGAAAAGTTATTGGCCGCCATAGATAAAGCTTCCTTAATGTTGTTGAACTGAACTTGCTTCCACTGGTTTCTTCAGAAACTAGATCTAAAGCTTCAATCTTTAGCTATGAAAGCCGAAAAGGCTTCTTTTTGCTCCTGTTGAAATTGATATTCTATTTGGTATGTCTCCTTGTTTACACGACCTCCAAATTTTCATCAATATAGGGATTTGAATTGGTTCAACTTGGAGTAGCAGCTTTATATACTTCCCTTAAACGGTTGTATAAATTCAACGAATTGTTGTTTGGTAATAGGAACATCGCAAACACTCATCTTTATACTTGATTGCTTTAGTCGAACTACCATAGCCATTACATCTTTGCAGAGAATACTGAAAATTAGGAATAACAGAAAGAAGAGAAGAGAAGAAAGTGGGAAGAAGGAGACGGTAATTCAACCATTAACGGTGAACCCTCCACTTTAGTGAAACGCTGTGTTTTGGCAAGCTAAATTAAAGGAGGTAACGTGGACAAGATTGGGTCCTTGATTTAAGCTTATAAGATCAGTGGACCTCTCCACTGAATTTTAGCAGTGGAGAGAATCCTTTCCCTCCCTAATTCATATGATTGAATTAGTAGTATACTAGTATTATTAAAGTCAACCAGTAGTTCAAAGCTATATATCCATTCATATTATAATTTCAAATAAATTTCTACAATTTGGTACAAAGAATAATTACATTCTTAAAATAAATTGGACCAAAGGGGTGCATATATATCTTAGATAGTTCGATTACCGATTAAATTATAGATATAGATGATTTCAAAAAAAATTATAGATATAGATAATCTATCTATATATACTAGATATTATAAATTCATGTTAATGTCCTTAATAGTATTTCTTACGTTAAAATTTAATATAAGGGCTTTAAATATGTACTACTACTAAGATTATGTAGCCATTAAAAAAAGTACTAAGCATGCTTTTTTTCACTTTTTCTTAATGAATTAAAGGTTTTTCTATTGAATTTTTTCTTAATAATTGGAAATGAAATTTAAGAGTAGTTAGTTTAGGACATACGGAAAAGAAGTGACCATTGTCTCTGAAGTGACCATTTTCAAGAGTTTTTTACCCATCTATACCACTTACAAAACTTATTTCTCAATCTATAATATATTTAAACTTAATTCCCAAACTATAACAATTCTTGCCAACTAAGTCTATATCTCATATTTTCCTTTTTTTCTTTTCTAAATTAATAAATAAAAAGAAAAAGTTAAAATAAAAACGAAAGTCGATAATTTAACGTCAGTTAACTCATAAACTTCTGGTTCTAATTTCTGGGCTTTTTCGATGGAGCTCTCTACTTTCTGCTGCTAAAACCGATGAAGGGGGTCAGATTGATGTACGCCTAATAATCCATGTGATGTTCCTAATAATCCATGTTAAACAGTGGAATGATATGGAATCATGTTTTTTTAGTTAAGAGAGTCTTGATTTTGCTAAATGATAGCCAAGTAAGATATAGAATTGAGAATTCTCAAAGCTTCTTCAAGACCAACAATATAAACAGAGTTAAAAACAAAAATTGAGAAAGTGATATGGGAAAGAAAAAATTGAGGTATATTGATTTCAGAAAAAATACAGGGATGGATACATGAAGAACTTTTTCACAAGGCAAAATAAAAAGAGAAAGTGGCGATGTTGAGTCTGTGTTGGTTTCTTGCAATCATCCGACTGAACTGAAGGTGAGACTTGAGATGCTACATCTGTTATGGAGAGAGAGAAAAGAGCTTACTGGTTTCCCCAATTTCCAGGTGTTAGGAACCCTGATTTCTCCCAAATTTTCTAACTTTCATGTCATTCAATTGAATGGAAAATACATGAGAGAGGGATTCAAAAGTTTAAAAAAAAATATTGATGCGAGCAAATCATTCAAAAAAATATTTTTGAATGACATACAAAAAATATTAATTAATTAAATTGACATATACCTTTGTCATTAGAAAAAGTTCATCAAAAGATGAATTTTTAGAGATTGAGAAAGATTAGAGAGGACCAAGAAGTGTTTCAACCTAATTGGTATTAGGTTAAAGTGAGGATTTTTCCCCCCCTCAATCACGTCTGTTCTGTTCTGTTAGGTTAACAAGCAACGTTACTCTCTTTTTCTTTTATTTATTTTAGATTAGAGAAAAGGAAAAATATGAGATTTAGGCTTATGTGGCCAAAATTGTTATAGTCTGAGAAATAAGTTTAAATCAACTGTCTATTGGGAAATAAGTTTTGTAGGTGTCATAGTTTGGTAAAAAACTAAACATAAAGAAGTGAGAATATACTAAACTGATACTGCTAAAAGACACACGTGCGCAATCCACAGCTCACACCCTCACACACGAAACTAAGGCGAAATCTCCTGACTGAAGCTAAATTTAAGGAAATAATAAATCCGCCACGTAATTGCCGCGTGCGCCAACCCTTGAGCAGCGTGTCCATGTTTCTTTGACTTTCCACAGCAGCTGGCGCTGACTGGCATCGCACCTCCTTTGCCAATTTGCTGCCGTGACTTTCTTCCCCTCCGAGCCCTGGCTCCACCCCCTCACCACTCTCTTTCCTCATGCAATATTTTTTAATGTTAATTCAATTATTAAAACGGAAAAATCCCAATCTTTAAGACCTTCCCAGAGTCAGATTCAGCTATATAAAACAAGAAATAAAGGATAAAATTCGGTATTCTTTCATTTTCCTTTTCTCTGGTTTCGTTTTCTTCTTCCTTTAACAGAGTATATCCCAAGTGGAAATGGATTTGTTCCACAACGCCAAAGCAGTGCGTCTCCGCAGCCACCACGACAAGTATCTCTTGGCTGAGGAAGACGAAGAATCCGTCACTCAAGACCGCAACGGATCCTCCAAAAACGCCAGATGGTTCGTCGAGTTCGTTCCCGGACACCAAAACATCATCCGCCTCAAAAGCTCTTACAACAAGTATCTCACCGCCTCCAATCAACCCTTTTTACTTGGGATGACCGGTCGCAAGGTGCTTCAGACGCTGCCTCGGAGGCTCGATTCTTCGGTTGAGTGGGAACCCATTAGAGAAGGGTCTCAGGTTAAGCTCAAAACTCGGTACGGTAACTTCATGAGAGCAAATGGTGGGTTGCCTCCTTGGAGGAACTCGGTCACCCATGATATTCCTCATAGAACTTCAACTCAAGATTGGGTTTTGTGGGATGTGGATATTGTGGAGATTCAAGTCAGGTCTCCTGGGAGTGGTCAACAACCTCCTGTTATTCCTCACTCTGATTCTTTGGACTTTGGATCTTCTTCACCTTCTTCACTTGCAGCCAAATCTGGGCACTTTACAAGACAAGAGGTTTGAAGATCTAATCTTAATTCTGTATTTGATACTCATATCTTCCATTTAAGCTTGTAATATAGTATATGAGGGATAGAGCAGGGCAAACAGATATATTTTGAAATCAATTATTCCGTAGGATTTAGATTTTCTGTTAATTGGGTTGTTTTTAATTTTCATATTCATTTGTTTGATCTATTGTGATTTGCAGTCAAGTGATTCTTATGTTGGTTCACCCCCAAAATCGGAAGGTAGGACTATATACTACCATGTAGCAGATGATAGTGGGGAAGTTGATGATGAGGCAGTTGAGGGATACTCTTTTAGTTTTAAGGGTAATGGTGTAGAGGAATTGACTCGCAAATTAAAGGAAGAGACGGGTCTTGTAGATATCGTGGTTTGTACTCGAAGTCCGTTGAATGGGAAGCTTTATCCTCTTCGCTTGCAGCTTCCTCCGAATAATGCAGATATGCACGTTGTTGTAGTTCCTTCAGCCTCAAAAGGTGAGACTTCTCTTTGAGTTGCTCTGGTTTTTCTGTTCACTCTTTTCCATACTCTTTAATGCTGATGCATATGCATAGTAAAATCCATTGCTAAATGGGAGGTAGCTTGGGTTGGAAATGACTTCACGTCAAGTTAGTTGAGAATGAACACTTAGAGGGTAAATTAGCTGCTATATTGATGCATTAGGCTAGAAAATAGAAAGCTAAAGTACCTAGTGGTTTCATCATTTGGTGCATGTATAAGTTTTGAAAATAATTGTAAGAAAGACAACTATATATTCTTGACATTGGAATGCCTCAGTTGGATATATTATTTGCTGCAATTTGATGTGATTATATATTTGTTTAAGAAGGATTCTTTAGAAGGACAATACTTGCTCAAGTGAATAATCTTGATACGGTAAAGATGTTTGATTTGCATAACATTTAGTATAAAACTAATGGAAACCTTTTCTTAAGAAACTTTTGTCAGTTCAAGTAGGTGGTTATTTCACCAAGCTAAAAAGTTTTGCCAGAATTTTAGATGATAAGATGCATAATTAATGAGATGTAATCAAGTTTTGAACAGAGTACTATGGTTCTATTACACTTTTGCATAATGGGAATAATGGAATGCTATTAGAGTAGATAGAAAATGGGAGGAACTTTTAGTAGTATTATTTTTTTGTTAATTAGTAGGTTACTTAGATGATTCCTGTTTTGGTAATCCTTGGTAACATGGAGGATAATAAATATATAGAACAGAGAAGTTCTTCCTTTTCTTTGCTCTATTGATTATGGTTATCCTCCCTGCATTAAATCTTTTCT
Organism: Corchorus capsularis; assembly: GCA_001974805.1. Lineage (NCBI taxonomy): Eukaryota > Viridiplantae > Streptophyta > Magnoliopsida > Malvales > Malvaceae > Corchorus > Corchorus capsularis. Next base: position 37,410 of record AWWV01015739.1, on the reverse strand, counting down.
TGGCCATTCCATTCTTCTTCGAATGACATGGTTTCTCATTATCCATGTACCTTATACTGTTTTTCCTTTGGGTGTTACAGTGGCAAGAGATTTTGCAAAATAAGGAATTAATTTGTGAGCTGCATTGAAGGACTTTCTATGTAGTCTTTGTTCGCGTCTTCACGACACATTCAGAACGCAAAAGTTTACATGCTTTGTACATACTGCTCAAGTCTCTTCATTATACTGGCTAAAAAGTATTCAGTTTGTCACCTACATCCCATTGCATTTTTGCAGCGATCAGTTTGGTGAAGGTATACCAGAATTAAAGTTCCTACTGTGGCAGAGGATAATTATGCCACCCTGCTGCCAACAAATTTTTTCTGTGTAAAATGTTTATGTGCTTCATTGATTGGTTATTCATGTAAAATTTTTGTCAAACTTATTTCAAATTCAAGATATAGATGATTTGATTGCTTGTTCTCCAACTTTCCATATTTTACCCGGAAATTTTAACTGTGATATTTTTAGTTAACGAAATTATTGAAGTTTAAAGCTCTATGGACTTGAAAAATTATGTTATCAAGCTTCAGATGCAAAGCAAAAGGCATATTCTACTTGGAAGCTTCAAACGGAAAAGCTAGCCAATGATTGAACTGAAGGCATATTACAGGGTGGATTGGGAACTGAGAAGTCAAGATTCGCCAATACCAATACAAGCAAAATGATCCAAACAACAAAAACAAAATTCATTGTCGTAAGCCACTAATTATTTATTTCAATTAAATTGAATGATTGATATAAAGATTTGGCCTTCCGCTTGAGGCAAAGGCAACTTTAAAAAAAAAAAATAAAAAAAAATAAACCTTCTGTTCCTATGCACACCGTCAATTCTTTTAAAGATTTATGGACTTCTTTTTCGGTGAGTTTGACAGACTTACAGATAACCTACTAATAAAGGATTACATTACATATGTCATATAGATATAGACTTCATTATGAACCAAAAGTCTATGCTGAGATCGAAGTTTGTTGTAACACATTAGCTGCCCAAACATGTAGTTATGGGCATTGTTATTGTTACAATGGATAACGTATCACATCTGGGCAGCCATATTGTTAGGAAGCAATTAATGGATCCAAAGACAAATGAGAATTTCATAACCTCTTCCAGTTGTTATATCAGTTATTATTACGTTCTACAACAGAAAAAGGAACGGATGTCATGTACATTGTGCAATTTACATAGTACTTTACACATCAAACAATCATCTTTCACCAATAATCCAAGCATGAGCAGGAGCCATCTTTAAAGTGATGAAATCTGGCGCGATCACGTACGACAATCTCAACATTGAAAATTCTGGAAATCAATTTAGTCACCTCATGGCAGTCATTGCATACGCGAAGATTTTTAAATATTCGTATTGGCATTCCTGGTTTCAACTTCAAAAGGCCCAAAGCAATGGCAAGTCTTTCACTGTGCAACCTAAGAGAATGTTGTCTAGTATCATCTAGCTCATCAACCATAACTGCTTGTGAATGGTCAGGTAAATACCCTACAGATGCTAGTTTTTCATCGATTACCTTGAGCATCTGGTATATTTCTGTAGTTTGAGGATGAGAAGTGTCCCCTGCGAAAAGTTCATGAGCAACACCATCAATCTCAATTGAGCTGCAGCCAGGCTCTTTTGTAACACCTTTATCGGTCATTAGTTTCCTTACCAATCCAACATCATCCCACCTGCTAGCCGATGCATAGACTCTCGATAACAGAACATAAACACCACTATCAATGTGTCCTTCTGATTCAAGGACTTGCCTTGCCAACTCTTCACTTAGCTCAACACTTCCATTCTTCTTACAACAAGCATCGAGAAGGCTTCTCCAAATAACAGCATCAGGTCTCATAGGCATCGTTGATACAAGGTCAAGGGCTTCATCAATAAACCCAGCACGGGCCAAAAGATTAACCAAGCATCCGTAATGCTCTAAAACGGGTTGAATCTCGTATTCGTTAATCATCATATCAAAATATTCACGAGCCTTAGAAACCATGCCCTTGTGATTACAAGCACTCAAAACACCAACGAATGTAATAGAATTCGGCTTAAACCACTCTGTTCTAATCATTTTGTCAAAACATCCTATTGCTGCCTCAGCTTGGCCGTGTGTTGCAAGTCCTAAGATCATATGATTCCATGAAGTTATATCACGTTTTGGCATCCTCTCAAAAACTTGCTCTGCTAATTCTAAAGACCCACATTTGCAATACATATCCACCAGCGAATTGTTGATCAAAACATCACTAGATAGATCAAAATCACATTTTTTCAACAAATAAGCATGAGCCCACGCACCCAAAGACAAACTCCCAAGACCAGCACAAGCACTTATAACACTTTGCAGTGTATACCCATCAGGATCGAACCTATTCCCCATTTCACGGAACAGATGTAAAGCATCATTCAACTGACCAAACTGAACAAAGCATTCAATCAAAACATTCCAAGAAACCAAGCTTCTTTCAGACATTTTAACGAACACTTTTTCAGCTACGTCCAAACACCCGCAACTTGCATAAAAATGAATCAAACTGTTATTTACATAAACATCGGAACCAAACCCATGCTTCAGAGCATGGGCATGAACTTGTTTCCCTTCAGACAAAGCGAACAAGTAAGCGCAACCTTTCAAAACAAACGGGAAAGTATGCTTATCAGGGAAAACCACAGCTTGTTCTAGCATTTCCTGGTAAAGTCTTATGGCTTGTTCTTTGTTGTTAATATTATGGGCACAAGCTCTTATAAGAGTGTTCCACATGAAGGAATTGTGTTGAGTTTCAAGTTGATTGAAAAGCTGAAGAGCATAGTTGAAATCAAGGAACGAATAGAGACGGAGAATTTGAGAGTATAAAAAGAGGTTTTTGGGATGGTGAGGTGAGGTGGAGCGAAGAGCTTGGGCGTGGATTTGTTTGAGTGTAGATATGTCTGTACATTGTTTCAAGGATTGGATGAGGCGGCTGTAGCGGTCAAATGAAGAGGCGTTCTGGGTATTGATGGACATTTTAGACGGAAGAAGTTGAGGCGGTGGGCTCGTCGCGGTTGCTAGCGCCATGGTTTCTGTTTGGTGTAAGAAGGGGAAAGTTTCAGACTTTCAGTTGGAACATGGGAGGATTTGATTCGATTGGTTGTTGAAATTATGGAGCCAGGGCATTCATTCGAGTGAAGCAAAGGAGAGTAGTGGGGAAGAAGTTGTCGTGAACTGAGGTCTGAGTGAAGACAAAAAAACAAGGGGAAATCAGAAGGAATGGGCGCTTACCCAAGCCAAGTAGCCAACAAGCAACAAGCATACGAGGGCCAGGATCAAGGAGAGTTGGAAGGGAAATATTGGCCCTACATTTTGGTTTTTGACCAATTTTCTTGCTTTCTCACTTGCCCTCCTTTATCTTTTTGAAAATGGTATTGCCTTGTGAATTTATACAATGAAACACTTTGATTTGGTGTCTAAGATAATATAATGGTGAACTTTGTCAATTTCAAATTTTCAATTCCCATTAGGTCATTAGAGAAACTTGGACTAATAATAGTGTGTTGGGAGGGACAAGACGGTATAATTAAAAGTTACTACTTCCTAGTTCCATCCAACTTTTAGGATCTTTACTTGTTATCATCCTATGTCTTTGGAAATTTCGTCTCTTACAGTCATACTCACTGTACTAAGGTTGGAAAGAATTTTGGTTCCCTTCTTGGAACATAAAAAGAATACACTCTTATAATTACTTATGTGTGTAAGTAAACACATGAAGGATAGAGATTCAAATCCTTGTTCAAGCATGTGGATGAACATAAATAAAACTTGGTCAATAAGTCTTTGAATGGTACCTGGGTGGACATAAAACTACACGGTCCAGGTGTCTCGAATTAAACTGATTTTGGAATATTTTATCCATAATCAACCAAATTAAAGACTCTGTATGATTGTATCAAATTAAGTTTAAATTGAAACGTTTTGTCCTAATTGAGCAATTAGGCCTTTTCTATTTTCTAAAATGAAGAGAAACGTGATTTTTGACACAGGGCTATAGGCTATAGCTCAGCAAGGCCCCTATTTTTAGCTGAGGTTTTTAGGTTTTCAAGTGAAATTAATTAGAAACTGTATGCATGGTGGTCTCTCTCTACAAGTTGACAATATTCATCTAAACAGCTGCCGATCTGCCTAACTAATGAAGTAGTAATTAATGCAAGCTATAGCAGAGCTAGAAAATTGGCATGGAAATTAAAGAACGACTGATCTCTCTTTTTCCTCTAAAATTAAATAGATTTTCCTTATGGCCAATTCTCTCGTTGTATTAATAGTAGATTGAATCTTCCTGGAAATCTTTACACTATTACTGCATGGCATATAATTAGCATTTTCTTGGAAAATTTGTAAGCGATGACGAATATACATCTCTGACCATTTATAAGTTGTACTTGCAATATTTGGGCAGTTTCCTTTTTATAAGGGTAAAACCCATGCCTTGACATTAATATTTCTCAAAACTCAATTTTTTTATTAAATTTATATGTACAATTTCAAACATCAATAAATACTTGGTTTTTTTTTTCTCCCAATCCCTTCTCAACTCGCAGCAAGAATCAACACTGTTTCTACATCAAACAGTTTACTTTATTAAGATAATAAATTTGCAAACAGTTTATTCATGAATCAATTGAAGGATCAAAGCCCCCAGTTTGAACGCTGCCTCTGATAATAGAAACTCCATTTATAATAAAATTTTGACAAGTCATGGTCTTGAGTCTCAACTCTGAACTCAAGCTGCAGTTTCTAGAGGCAGGAAACTCATGGCAAATGTGGCCAAGCCCACGCGTGAATCGTGATCAATCCAAAAACATTCTACCCCCTATTAAATCCATGCCGCGTCGCCTTGAGTCGAGTCCTCTGCCCCTCCTCCCCTGCTACACCTTCCCTTGCCCTTTTGCCCTTTCCCACATCACCATCGCCATCAAGTTCTTTTCACTTGCTCTAAAGCGCGTGGATTATTGACTTAGAGTTTTAGTTTTCCTTCTTTGTAATAAACGACGTGGCATGTTACCTGGAACTTTCATCATCGTCAACCCAAATATTTAGACTCTCCACTTTGGTCCTCTTCAATTCGTCTTCTTCTTCACAATCTTGTATTCTTGTTAACTAAGGAAACCTAATTAATACTAATCCTTACAAGAAATACCCAACAAATTCACCTTTATACAAAATCTAGAATCAGAATAATTTATAAATTTATAATCTTATTGCATCATCCCCTTGGGCCCTCTCCCACTCTTTCTTAGAAAAAACTTCCCACCATTTTTCCCTCTTTGTACATAAATAAATACTCCATATAAATAACAGTCTTTTTTTTTTCCTATAGCAAACTGAAGAGCTTGGTTTTGCTCCGTTACAACACAAAATGGAGATTTTTGCAAAAGCGAAGGCTGTGAAACTAAGGAGCCACCTTGAGAAATACCTAATAGCTGACGACGATCAAGAAACCGTCCGTCAAAGCCGAAACGGCGCCGGGAAAAGAGCTAGGTGGTTCGTCGAGCTTGTCCCAGATAAGCCTAACGTTATCCGCCTTCGAAGCTGCCATGGGAAGTACCTAACCGCTACTGATTTGCCCTTTCTTTTAGGGATGACCGGTAAGAAGGTTTTGCAAACGGTGCCTGAAAATATGGATTGGAAACTCCAGTGGGAGCCCATAAGGGATGGGTTCCAAGTAAAGCTAAAGACTTGGTGCGGGAAATTTTTGAGAGCGAACGGTGGGACGCCGCCGTGGAGGAACTCCGTCACTCACGACGAACCTCATACAGGGGCGACGCAGAGATGGATATTATGGGATGTGGAGGCGGTGCAGGTGCCGGAGTCTGAGTCTTTAGTGGAATACTTGTCGTCGGTTTCGAGCTTTTCTTCGATTTCCGGAGACGTTTTGGAGGCTTTGAGCGATTTAGGGTCTGGTCCCCAGTCGCCGATTTCGGTGGTGTCTTCGGTGAAGTCCCCCAGGTTTTCGATCATTTCAACAGGGTCACCGAAACTGCTGTTAGCCGCCAAACAGGTACTTAACTTTTTATATACTCCATATATTTATAATTTCATTTTGTTTAGTTAATTTTAATGGAAAATCTAGGGATATTAGTTTTTTAATCGATCTTCATCTTGTTATTTAGCTAAGTTCAATTAATTGATCATAAGAAAAGACTACAGAGATAAAAACAGAGTATCGCTTGTTGAAAGTTGAAACCTAAATCAGATTATTTTTTACAAATAATAATCTCATAAAAAATAGTACTACTAGTAAATAAAACCAATTAATCACTTTCATTTCACATTTAATATACTTCATTTATAGATATTAAACAGTATTAATAAATACATTTATTGTATCTATGGGGCTAAGAGGAGATGACTAAATTTTGACTGAGTCTGCTTTTGAGGCAAATGGACTTTTTCCACTCATTGCCTAAATGGAATTGAAATCATCATCGATATATTATACAAACACGAAAAAGAGACGTTAAAGAAGAAAATAGGTACTTTTACCAAAAAAAAAAAAGAAGAAGAAAATAGGTACACCATAAAAAAAAATAAAAATAAAAAAATTAACGTGAACTTATAATCAGTGATAGGAAAGCTTATAGTACCCCATATAGTGTACAGAAGTGTGAATCCCTTGAATAATTTGTTGATGGAGACATTATAATTAATTAATCATATTGTATTCTACTATAATAAGTCCATTAGTTTCATACTTTCACATTAATATAGATGTATAAAAGAACTTTTGATAATATCTATACTAATTATAAAGCTAAAACCTGAGTTTGTCTCACGAGTTGACTCTGAGACAAACTCAATTTTTTAAAAATTCAAAATATAAAAAAAACTACCAATTTTAAATAAAACTACCCATTAGAGGATAAATATAATATTTAAATTTTATTTATATCATTTAAAAAAAACTGACACAAACTACCTTATAATAATTATTTTATTTTCATATATACTCACTCACGTAATAAGTACCCTATGTCTTGTACATAATAGTAAGCCTAATTTCTCTTTGCCAATTCTTAATTATAACCTTTAAATATAATAATTAATTGATGGATAATATCAACAAATTAACACTAGCTTTCAGCATAGTGGGAGGATAAACACAACACTCCACTTAGTCCACTTTTGTTCACCAACTCTCTTGCACTAGTTTAAAAGAGGCACCACTAAACAAATTAAGCACACTTAAAATAAGATTGAAGGGGAACTTAAGTTTCTTGAGGTCAAGATTAATTCAGGCCCCCCTTTTTATATTGGTGTTGTGATTCTTGTGAAGAATCATGAATCCTTTTTACCTTGCTGGCAGGTAATTAGTGATCTAGTTTGCTTTCATGATTCATGAATAATAGACCTCAAGCTTAAAAGGATGCTTTAAACGATCTAAATCCTTAGCTGAAATTTGAAACTGCTAACCGGTATTTTTATGACGTCCTATATATACATGATAGCTAGTGAAATGAAAGCCTTGGTAAGGTAAGTTGATCACCTATTGAAAGATTGGTTTTGAAGACTCAAAAAATGGCACACATAGTTAACGGCTAAATATCCAAATTGGGCCTAAACCTTTCGCAACTTGCTCAATTTGAGTCTAAACGTTTGATGTGAACCAAATTGAGCCTAAACGTTTTTGAGATAAACCAAATTGGGCCTAAATTTAACGGGACTGTGACAGTGAAACACACGCGCCGTTACCGTTACTAACGGTGTGATGTGGCACTGACATGTGGAAAAATATTAAAAAAAGAATGTCGGGGGGGGGGGGATTTTAGGGTTTGGTTTTTTGGTAAGATAAAAAAATGAAGATCAAGAAATCTTTTATTATCTTCTCTACCAACAAACACAATTTTTCTAGAATTTATCCTCTAAAATAGATCAAAAGCCCCTTTCCACCAAGAACATGATGAACACCATGAACTTAAATAAAATCAAGCACTTTATTCGAATTAAAAGAACTTGAAATAACACTTTACTAATCCACTCTTCACAAGCAGTGTTGCCCAGATCGAATATTGCCTTGGAAGCTCTTCGAAAAAGATAAGCAGTGTTGCAATAGCAAGTGAAAATCCCATTTTTGCAGCAAAAACAACCTTCCCAGAATCTAATCGACCCATCTCATATAACTTTGTAGAGTTATCTTGCAAGCCAAAAAAAAATCCAGTCACCATAACCATCATCCACCCCTCTTTTACTTGATGGGGTTACAAGATCATGCAAAAAAATTGATGCCATTTCCACACAAACAAGAAAACCCATCAATCCATTAATTATATTCACATAACCAAAATAAAAATATATATATGAAAAAACAGAACATTTGAAGGGACTTCCAAAGTTTAGACAGCAGAAACAACACTAACAAAATGGAAAACGAAGAACAAACAAATGACCCAAGGCATCAAAATGAAACCTATGATAAAATGACAGAACCGAACAACATTCAGGCCGAATAGACTCCCAGAAACAAAGAAGCAAACGTTGCAGGCGAAAGCTGGGAGAAGGTCACGTGTGTATGGGGCGGCCTGGAACAAGAAGAAGAGGAGGAGGAAGGAGTTGAAGGGTCACCTTCGATTGGAAGTGGAGGAGATTTCAAGATTTGAATCATCATCGAACATAGTTCATAGATTGCTCTTGATGATTGTTGCTGCGCTCTTTCTCTCATAAATTTCTAGTTTTTTTTTTATTATTTTTCTTTTGGTTCGTGAATTACAAACAATATTAAAAGAAATTAAGTTTGGAATATTCGGCCCCAAAGATTTTGAAGAAGAAAGCTGGTTTGTTATTTTGGGGAAGAAAGATCTGGAAGATTTGGCATAAAATTAGGGATTGAAAATTTAAGAAAGGGGTTGGGAAAAAAGAAGAAAAGAAAAGAAAAAATAAAATAAAAATTAAGGCTGACATCAAATTAAAAAATAGCCACGTTGCATTTAAAATGCTGACTCAAATTTTTTAACGCGCGAATTGGTGCGCGTGAATTACACGGCTTGGTTTCCGTTTAATTTAGGCTCGATTTGGTTGGGTTTCATAACGTTTGGGCCTAATTTGGAGCTCAATAAAGATATAGGATGGAATTGAGCAAGTTGCCAAAAGTTGCCGAAGTTTAGGCACAATTTGGATATTTAGCCAATAGTTAACGATTCATGCGTATGTAAAAGACATTAAAATGAATCAACCGTTTTTCTAACATGACATGCACAAATCTTCAGTGCTCCAACAAAGACGTCTTTCATTTCATTAGTGTTAATTTTTTTTTAGGTAAATCATTAGTGTTAATTTTTTTTTGGTATATTTACAAGTTAATCTTATTCGAGTCGAGTTGGTCTACTATGGGGTAAAACTCTCCCAACAATGATTTTCTCCATTCATAAGACTCGAACTCGAGACCTTGTTTAAGGGGAACAAGTGCCAAACCACTTGTTGGTAAATCATTAGTGTTAAGTTTGATTTCATGTATATTATATATACTATAAATAATAAAGTAGTGGTGGTATACGTATGGCCTTTTAATTGATTGCTTTTGCTTATAGGCAATGTCTTCATGTCTTTTCAAGAATTAGGCCAATTAATTAGCTTTACTTTCCAAACCACACATTCAACTAATTGGCCTGTATATATATGTATATTAAAACCTCCGCCAAAAAAAAGCACTAAAAAACAAATTAATAGTACTAATACTAATAAAAAAGCAAAGCTAACAGAGCTAATTTGATTCTTTTTCATTTTAGTTTTCTTTCTCTATCTTTTCTCTAATTTTCATTTTTCTTCCCCCATACATATGATGGAATGGTGAGTAAGTTTCCATAAGAAAACTTGTAGCGTTTGTGTTTCACTTTTGTTCCTATTGCTTTCAATGTGGACAGTGGAATAAAGTCTTGTCTCAAAGTTAATTGAAGTCCCATGTTCCAACTTCCAATCATCCTAAACTTGAATCTAAATTTAATTTAAAGGAGATCTAGAATATATATGCCACGTATTCGATTTGTTCACTTCTGTTTGAAAAAGATGATTTCTGGTCTTAAGCTTGTCTGTCGAGTTAATGTGTTTACATTTTTAATTTGTTTCCCCTTTTGTTCCATAATAATTACAGGTAAATTATTCCAACAAACATCGGACGGGAATAAACTTGTTCCTCAATGCCAAAGCAGTGCGCCTCCGTAGCCACCACAACAAGTATCTGTTAGCCGAGGAAGACGAAGAATCCGTTACTCAGGACCGAAACGGATCTTCCAAAAACGCCCGATGGACCGTCGAGTTCGTTCCAGGATCCGACAACCTCATCCGCCTCAAAAGCTGTTACAACAAGTACCTCACCGCCTCTGACCAACACTTTTTACTTGGAATGACGGGTCACAAGGTGACCCAGACGCTGCCCCAGAGGCTCGACTCTTCCGTCGAGTGGGAACCCATTAAAGAAAGATCTCACGTTAAGCTCAGGACTCGATATGGTAACTTCTTGAGAGCAAACGGAGGATTGCCGCCTTGGAGGAACTCAGTCACCCACGATATTCCCCAAAGAACTGCAACTCAAGATTGGATATTGTGGGATGTTGACGTCGTTGAGATTCAAGAAAAGTCTCCTGGAAATGCTGAGGCAGAATCGGTGGAGTACTTGGAAGCAACTTCTTCACCTTCTTCAGCTTCAACCAAATCTGGACACTTTTCAGAACAAGAGGTAATTTGAAGTTCAAACTTAACCTATAATAATAAACTTCGTCTTGTTCCTTTTGGTATAATTAAATGAAGTTTTGAGTTAATTTGGGTTTTCTTGATGATTTGCAGTCAAGTGATCATTCTTACGTGGGTTCATCACCGAAATCCGAAGGTAGGACAATATATTACCATATAGCAGATCATGAAAGTAGGGAGGTTCATGGTGAGACGGAAGAGGGCTACTCTTTTAGTTTTAAGGGGAGTGGTGTTCATGAATTGACTGAAAAATTGAAAGAACAAACGGGGCTTGAAGATATTGTGGTGTGTACACGAAGTCCTTTGAATGGGAAGCTTTTTCCTCTTCGCTTGCAGCTGCCTCCCAACAATGCAGATATGCACGTTGTGGTTGTTCCACATTAGGGTCGAAATTACGGTGAATTAGACCTCTATTTTGAGTTGCTCTGAGTCTCAATTATTGATTCGTTCCTCCCCTTTACATTTCATGCTGAATGCATATGTATAGTAATTAATTAGTAAACCTTCTTCTTCCATTGGTTACGTAAAGAACAACTATCGCTAGCTAGAGTTTGGGAAAGTGATTCTAATTAACACAAAAATGCGTGTATTAAGAGATGTGAGGTTTTTGTATAGTAAAAAATATTGTTTAGATTGCACTGCAGTAGGCATAATAATATAGTCAAGTTTTTCCTGCTCCGGCTCACATGCATATAAGTGTGATTTTTCTTCTCTTTTAGATCTGGTTTGCCCATCTCTCAAAACTCCTCCAAAATTTGACATCCGCATCGAACCTCATTTGTCCACATTTGGGCCTAGTCCAGGCCCGATTAGAATTCCAAGCCTTTTTTTTTTGTGATGAAGGTTAGAGCATGCATTAAGAAGTAATAAGTCTAACTAACAAGAGTTGGATTAAGTGGTAAGTGGTTTGTTCCAGTTTAAGCAGGTCTTAGGTGTGCGATGCGGGTCGGATCCGGATTAGTCGAGATCTCAGGTGCGCGACGCGGGTCAGATCCAGATTAGTCAGGACAAAGCCCTAAATACTGAATGTGGTACAAAAAAAGTAATAAGTCTTAGAATTCCTAGTCTTTGCTATTATATCATCAAACTCAGGCCAATGGGAGTTGGCACAAGTGGTTAAGGTTCGAACTCTTCGTGCACCCCACTTAGGTTCGAATCCCACTGACCGCAGTCTCCCATTTGGTAGGCGATCTGTAAATTCCGAAAAGCCCGCAGGTGAAAGTCCAATGGGTCCGTAAATTCTAAAAATGGATCAACGGTTTGCCCTAACCTTGGAGATGGGGTAGCCACCATGCTCCTAACCTTTTTTATGTAGCAAAAAAATATCATCAAACTCAGTCAAATTTATAATAGGCCTGTAAATATCATAAAAAAAAAAGGAATTCTTATCAATCAAGTCAGTTTTACTTTTATCCATATCGCAATTCTCGCTTTGATTATCAATGCATTGAATAATGTCGAAAGATTTCCATTTAAAATGAACTCATTAGCAATCCATGATTAATCGAGTTCAACTCCATTCTCTTCCCATTATTACGAGAAATTATTAGGTGGGACAGACCCACCACGTCATCCAAGGAAGTAACCAGTAGAATTTTTCCATGTCAAATGAATTCTTTAAATTTAGACACGATTTTAGCCTAAGATTTAGCCCCCTTTTAAAACAAACCCTATATAAAGGGTAACTACCCAAATTTGAGATTTTAATGGGATAGAGTTTTAGAAAATTAATGAGTTGTCTTCATATTATTGGTTGGTTCCATAGATGACGTGGTGGATCCGTCTCACCTAATAATTTCTCCATTATTACGTCAATTATTATGTCACTCTCTTGAGTTTTCATCATTTGTGATTTGGTATAGTGAAGAAATTAACTTAATGACCTAGTTGAGTTTGAACAAATTGAAGTTGGATAACAAAAATGAAAATCTCACAACTTCATATGACTATATATTAATCAGTCGTAATTCACTTCGAATACTATATATTATTAATATACTATATATATTAATCAATCCTAATTCACTTCGAATACTATATATCAAAATTTTCACGACCCAAACATTTACTTTGAAATAGAAACGGTTGAGTTTGGGGGAACAAACTAAAAAATCCCACAAATAATGTGGTAATCCACATGCAGTGAGATTTAGAATTGAAAGTTAATGGTTTCAGGGAACATACACTTATCATTAAATCGAAGGCTAAAGTGCTACGTAAAGAAATTTCGATCATAGATTTTTAGTTATATGAGTCAATTAGCTCTCTCCCAAAACTCAAATTGGTAGGTTTAGGAGCATAACTTTTGGGCGAAAGACCTTTTTATTAACTTAAAGCAGAAAAGTGGAAAGGTGGACTTGGTAGGTAAGGGTCGACCATTTTACTAACTTGTATACACCTAGAAAGAAAAGCGGCCATATATAGTTGGCATGATTCACACAACTCGCAAGTCTTCTTTTCACAATTCACAACGGAAGAAATTACTAAAGCCACTATATTTTCCTTCTCTTTTCCCCTTATCGTGTGTCAAAATGACTTTAAAAACAACATTCCTTCCAATGAATTTCATGATTGAAAAAAAGAGAAGTTGGAAAAGTTTGGAAAAAAGGATGATAAAAAAGAATGAGAAACTTTGTACTTTGTAGCTTCATTAACAAAATTTGGGCCACACGAGATGAATAATGATTCAATTCAGGTATATAAAGCAAATGAAAAAAGTTGGGAAAGCTTCCAATTTTTTTTTTGAAATGTATACAAATCTTTGTTAATTAAGCCATGCAATGCAAGTAGCCTTTTGATAAATCATACTAATAATAATAATTAATTACCTACTAATCGTATACTTAAATTTTTTATTCTTATAAATGACCTAATCTTTTGCCTGATTGCTCGGTCCTACCACATGGAGTTTGCCCCATTGCTGAATCATCGAATCGCTTTCTCAACCTTTTTTTTTCCCCCCTCTTTTTCTTTCTTATCTCTAACGACTAAACCTTTCTTCTAGACCAAAAAGTGGTCGGTTTTTGCACGTTGCTAGCCCATGGTATCTATCTATACAATTTTATGCCACCCTTAGCCCTTTTCTCTTAATTTTATTTTGGGGTTTAATTAAGAACCAAGTTAGAGCCTAATAGGTATGGTAAAAAGGAAATAATTTTTTTTGGCGCATAAGAACTAAATCTAAGTTAAGCATTGATTTCTAGACACATCATCTTCCAACAAAGGAATAAGATCAATTTTTAAGGTTTTGCGTGAATTGTAGTCCCCTAGCAACAATTTTAACAAAATTAACAAGAAAAATAGAAAATCGGCACACCTAAATCAACAAATCACATGATAGATAATTTTTTTATTAGATTAAACTATTTTCTTTATTTCAAAATTTGAATTTGAAAGTTTAAAATAAGACATTTCAAGAAATCAAATTTTAAGTATAAAACTAATTATATATATATATATACTACTATTGCCAAAAAAATCTTAAAACGTTGAGCAATTTGAATAATCTAATCTAATCTAATTATAGTAATAAATAAAAGTACCTAACCTAACCTAATTGGCTGTTAATCTTGCATAAGGGACAATTAGGACAAGGGATAGAACAAATTGAAACAACATAGAGCAACGAATATATAATATAATGTGTTGGATGAATAAAAGGTAATAAAAGAAATGAGAATGAGACGTTGTCGTTTTCAAGTATATAGTATTATGATTTATTTATATGAATAGGGAGGGATTCGATGATTTCCGACCAGAATGTGTAAATAAAATAAGGAAATAAGTAGGTATAATTAAGAAAGAAATTGGTTGAAAACGTAAGGTAGTGAGTGTGTGTAGTAGCAGAGCAGTACAGCTAGTATTCGTAATTTTCTTGACTGCACTGCACGTTCCCTATTTTTCGCTTTCTGATATCGTCACAACCCTGTCACGCTCACCGCTCACCTTATTTTCTTTATCTTTCTTTCCCTCTTCTCCCTTCGCCCTTCTCCATTCTATTAATTAATTATACCTTACCTTCTATTTACTATAGTATTTTGGCTAAAATCTCAATTAGGATCCTGAACTTTGCCAAAAGGGTTAAATAAGTGCCCAAACTATGAAAAGGTCAAATTAGTGTCTGAACTTTTCGATTTGGGTCAATTCAGTCCAAAATGTTTTGGATTATTTACATTTGAAGACTTATAATCTAACATTTTGGACTGAATTGCCCCAAATCGAAAAGTTCAGGCACTAATTTGACCTTTTCATAATTTGGGCACTTATTTGACCCTTTTGACAAAGTTTAAGGCCCTAATTGAGATTTTAGCATAGTATTTTTTGTTTTTATTTATTTTTAAGGAACTCCCATATATATCCAACAGTCATATAGTACATATTAAACATTGGCAATTTCCAATCAAGCCATGTTGAATTTTAACCAAGGGAAAATTCTCCTAACATTGATTTTTTACCAAGATGTTGGGAGGAAAATATAATAATTCTTAATAGAGTGTGACTTTAATATGATACCACAAAGAATGTACTTGTTGATACCCGAATTTACATTTTGGGGTAAAATTGTCCATGAGCATGAAAAATAGGATGAATGGCCAGGATTAAAATGATGATTTGTTAGTCTTAATTGATTTTCTGGCCATCTTATGGATATTGTTAGTAAAAGACTTTAGATTTAAGCCTGACAAACCCAAGTTGATTAATTAAACCCAAGATTGGTCATAATTTAATTCTAAATTATCACAAGTAAAGTATGTAAATGTAGCCTATGTGTTTTCTAAACGCAAGCACAGGCTCGTTTGCTAAACGCAAGCATTGGCTCGTTTGCTAAACGCAAGCACATACTCGTTTGCTAAACGCAAGCATAGGCTCGTTTGCCAAACGCAAGAACATGAGCGTTTACCCAGCGCACGAATGATTTGACGCATCGTTTTCTCCATGAAGATTCGTTGCCAGAACTCGCATTTGGGAGAAGCAGCAGCATGCGTTGACACAGGCCAAGGGAATTTCGAAATTGGCTTTAATTTGAAGATAGAAAGTGTATTCCAAGGGAAAATGGAGTTTTCAAAGAGCATTCGTCCATCAAACAACATTCCAAGAAGGTTTCCTGAAGAACGACAAGACGTCGTTTCAGCGAAGAGTCAAGATCAGAAGAGTTCCAGGCCCATGGAGACTCTCCAATGCCCATGACCAACCCCTATATAAAGGAGGCCACCCCCAGGATTTCAGACATCTCTCAACTCACACAAACTTGCCCAGCTGCAAAAATTCTAAGCCATGAGCTTTTTTCTCTGAAATTCTGCAAACTTCTGCATAATTTCTCTGCTTTTCTTACAAGTTCATACTTGTTCTTCCACTTTTACTGCTTTTAATCTTGTCTCTGGACATATTAACAGTTGTAATCCGTTTCCATCAATGAAATAGTAATCATTTGCTATTTTTTCCTTGATTTGAGTAAGAAAAACCTTTGAAACGGATATGAAATGAAGAAAATTTGAATCAATGATTTAAACAATCCGTTTGTGACTTTGATTCGGTCCTCACAATCCGCTTGATCTTAAATCCGCTGCAACCAACACTAAATTACTGTTCGTAAGACTTTGTCAATTTACTGTAAATTGACTGGCACGCCCTCGCCATAAGTATTCGCTCAAAACTCGAGAGATTTTTGGTGCAACAGTACTTACAAGTTAAAAAGCTTGATAATTATTCATATTTGTTTTGGTGGATTTAGGACGGGCTACTATGAAGATGGGAGTCTCAAACATGGGATGTACAGTGATTTTCATTAACCTCTAATCATTTTGAAGAGAAATTCAATTATATTCATATTCTTTTACATAATCTAGAATTTTTAATTGCAATATTTAAAATATTTTAATTTTAATTAATCCAATATTAACATGAATGGTCCAAGATTTAACCATTAATTTATAATAATAACCTAGAATGGGTCATTATTCTATCTTATACTTATAATAATATTGCTGCATAAAAAATTGATTTTCTTGTAGAATAAAAAGAAAACCAAAGCTATAACCAAAAAATCTATTTAGATCAATGATTTGCTTGGAAGCTAAATGAATTAACTTATGTAAAAAAAAATTGAATTTAAAATTTAACATATTATCTTTAATTTCAATAATTCATTTAAATTTCTATTGAAAGAATTCGATGTCCTTTAAAACTTGTCTTAAGTTCGATTTTTATGAATAAAATAGAAAAGTGTTGAAAAATCATCTATTCATTTAAAATTCAACACGATTTAATTCTAAATTAATCAATATTTTTAATTGATTAGGGAATACCAAAAAGGATATTTCAGGTATTTGGTTTGGTGGTAGAGTACTGGACTCTTAGTTTCAGCCTACCCAGACCATGAGGTCTTGAGTTCAACTCTTACGGAATGTGAGTTTGTTTGTAATTTGTTTGTTTGTTCATTTGTTAGATAGGTAGTTTATCTTTGGGGATAGAGATTTATTTACATTGTAATTAGATGGGGAAGAGGTTTGTTGGTTCATAGATTAGCATGTTTCGGTAATGTAGCTAATCATGTAGCGGTGTACGGGCAATTTTTATGCGTTTGTAATCCCAATTTCTTGGAGATGAAAAGAACTCAAGGGAAAAACTAAAAAGAATTAAAATGCTAGAAGGGAAAAAAAAATTGTGTGGACTGTAGTAGAATAATATCTGTGTTGCCGATATCCTATTGGCCTTTGAGGAACCTTTCAACACATTAGCTGTTAGCCAAAACTTTGCCATAAGCAAATAGCCCAAAACGCCAAAGCACACGCAAAAAAAACGAAATCAAAATTAAAATTAAAAAAAAAAGAAGATTTAATTTAACGAAACGCGTATCAGAAACCGAGATTATTGCTCCAGCTATCTCGTTTCCTGCTTCCTTTTGGCTTTCGTAAACCCGGCTGACTCGCCGCTGCCTTTTCTCCCTTCCCATTTTCCCACAACATTCCCCCTTCTCCATTACCCACTTTAACCCCCACAAAACCCCAAAAAACCCCAAACCCAATAAAGATTTCATTTCGCACATCTTCCCAAAGCCAAAAAAAATCTGAGAAAATCGATGGGAGTTGACTACTATAACATTCTCAGGGTCGGCCGTAATGCGACGGAGGAGGACCTCAAAAAGTCCTACAAACGCCTCGCCATGAAGTGGCACCCGGACAAGAACCCTGTCAACAAGAAAGAAGCCGAGGCTAAATTCAAGCAGATTTCTGAAGCTTACGATGTCCTCAGCGACCCGCAAAAGCGTCAGATCTATGATCTGTACGGCGAAGAAGGGATCAAGTCGGCTGAATTGTCGAGCCCCGGTGGCTTTGCTGGCGGCGGCGGCGGTGTCGGTGGTGGGGCCTACAGGTTTAATCCGAGGAATGCGGATGATATATTTGCTGAATTTTTTGGAGGAGGGCCCGAGAAGAGGTTCCATGGAGGAGATGGTGGGGTTGCCAGTCAAGGGAACAAGAAGGCTGCGCCTGTCGAAAGCAAGTTGCTTTGTAGTTTGGAGGAGCTTTATAAAGGCGGTAGGAGGAAAATGCGGATTTCACGGACTGTTCCTGATGAATTCGGGTTAGTACATATAAATAATTTTCTTAATTTGATTTGTATCAGTATGGGTATTTTCCTCTGCTTCATATTCTTTTTCAAGATGAAATTTTTATATATAAAAGGAACTGGAATTTATAGATAATTTTGCATGCCATTGCTGAATGAGAATATACATTTTTGTGGCTTGCTGCTTAAAAGTTGAATTTTGGGAAAGGAGCAATCTTGAATTGCCTGTTGACTTTTCATTGTTCATTGATTTTCTTTTCTTTTCTTTTCTTACTTTCTTCTGGGGGAGTGGAGATTGCTACATCACCTTACTTAGAGAAACTGGTTCATTTTCATTTGTTTTCCCAATTTTGTTTGTGGAAATTGATACTAATTAAGGGGCTTTACTAGGGTCTAGTAGTCAAATGTGGAAAATATGGACCAGATCAGCTAGTATTTTTTAAAAGGTTGTAAATTGATTTGATGATATTTGGGGTTGTCCTAAATCTGCTTCAAAATCAAAAGGATTGGCCAAAAAGAAAAAAATCTGCCTCCAACTCTATATGGGCTTACTTCAGTTTATCTATTTTCTGTTTTATAAATTTGATTGAGGTATGTCGTCAACAAAAATTAGAGAAATCACAACTTAATTGTTTTATGAATTTGATTGAGCTATGCAGTTTGTGGAACTATCCAGTGAATGAAATTGCAATTACTACCTCAGAATATCTTGGGATGTTAATTCTTTGGACATGCTTGTTGCTGTCACATGCCAATATGTTATCTAAAGCTTTGTTTATTCTCATACTATCATAGTTTAGAAAATACCTGTTTCTTCACTAATAAAGCTATTAAATGCTCAAATCCGAATGAACTTGTTTATGTACTTATGTTAATCACAAAGACTGACATTCCATTGCAATCAGTAGCGTAGTTAGTTCTAAACTCCACGTATTACTTTGTTGCCTACTGATTGTTTTATAGACTGACAGTATCAGTTTTTGTTATTATGTGTATGTGTATCCACTTGAATTAGGAAAGGTGACACTTTGTTTGTACTCATATGTTGGTTGGCGGAGTGGTTGATTAAGTAAATAAATTTTAATTGACCCGACACTGGCTCCTTTTGTGAGATTTCACTTGGAAGATTGAATGTTTTTATTTACTTGAGTGTTTGTTTGTATTGTTAAATTTTCAGCATTGAGACAGTATGGGCGGCATTTTGTTTTTGGTTGAATTCTCAATCAGTTTGGCTCTGAGTAGTCTAGTTTATTCAAAACTGGTTGCCACCTACCTATATATGATAAGTGTGGTCACTACAGTGTGGTTCAGTTAAATAAATACGAAAAGTATATGAAATTTTGCAGTCACCTTTGTTCTTTTTCCTCTTCTTGCATTTGTTTACATCCCCTAAAATATTGCTACTGCTTTCATGTCTTTTTCCTAGATTATTTTTTTTTCTCCGTTTGATATACAAGTAACTCTCTTGCAGTAAGCCAAAGACTCTGGAGGAAATTTTAAAAATAGATATCAAGCCTGGCTGGAAGAAAGGCACAAAAATTACTTTTCCCGAGAAAGGAAATCATGAACCGGGTGTCATACCAGCTGATCTTATCTTTGTGGTAGATGAGAAACCGCATGCTATGTTCAAGAGGGATGGAAATGATCTGGTTGTCCATCAGAAAATCACTCTTCTTGAGGCCCTCACTGGGATTTCTTTCAGTTTGACGACCTTGGATGGAAGATTTCTCCCAGTCCCAGTAGCAGATATCGTGAAACCAGGCTACGAAGTGGTGATCCCTAATGAAGGGATGCCGATTTCAAAGGAACCTAGCAAGAAGGGAAACCTCAAAATCAAATTTGAGATAATCTTTCCATCAAGGCTCTCTGCAGAACAGAAGTCTGATCTGAGGAGGGCGTTGGGCGGAGGCGATTAATAATTTATTAGTCCAAGCCTGAGGTCACAATTATCTATTAACACTGATTGATATTTGATTGTCAAGTCATTGTAAATAGGTTTTAATTCTGAACTACTAAAAAGAGGAAAGATTGTGCATAGTAGGAAACAAGTTTGAAGTGTTGCAAGCTGTGTTTGATAGCATGCTCTATCCGCCACTATATTCTAATTCTAATGGAAAATTGTATACTTGTATCCACTTTAGTGGTAGTTTTGTGCTCCAAGATGCAGGAAAGATCCTTTGTGTCATATATGTTTTGGAAATGATGAAGTTTAATGTATTTAAAACTTGTTTCAATTTAGAATTATGTTACAAGGTGCAAATTTCAGAACATGAACATCTAGTCTTTGAAATACAAAGACTAGAAATACAGAGACTTTACATCAGCATTCGAAACAGGAAAGTTTATATTATTCTCTTTTCCTTTTGTCTTTTGATCTTTCTTGCTTTATTATATCTGTTAATGGAGATGGAATAAGATTCCAGGGAGGGCAGGTCCTTGTTCTTGCCACAAAAGTTAATGCCAAAAACCATTTCAAATTCTTACATAATAATCATTTATCAGATCATGTGTTTCTCAATCCTCCTCTGGAGTTCATCTTTCCTGGCTCCAACTATCCTGTCTACTTCTTTCCCTTTCTTAACAAAAACAAAGGTTGGCATCGCGTCGACTTTGAATTCCCGAGCCACATCCTGTTTCAACCATACTTCATATTCATAATAAGTATAAAAGAAAGAAACAAAGAATGAATTTGCAGTATATATATATATATATATATATAAAGAGAGAGAGCAGAGAGAATGGGAAGAAGGAGGTATTACCGCTAACATATCAACATCAATCTTGATGAACTGAACATCTGCATATATATTGGCATACTCTTCAAGTATGGGTTCCATCCGTTTGCAAGGTCCACACCATGTCGCCGTGAAATCAATGACCAGCTTTCATAAAAAAAAGAATAAAAAATGGTTTAGAAAAAAACATCTTACCTTGACTTGAAGGACTGAACAAGGAACGTATGTTATGTGAATTTTATGGAACAAAGAAAGAAAATGAATAAATATGATTTACCAGCTTGTTACTTTGCTTGGAGGCCTCAAGCTGGGCTCTCCACTGACTCTTGGACTGCATTTCAACAATCTTAGAAGAGGAAGAGGCTGCTGCTCCCATTGTTGTTTCTTCTTTCTTCTAATTAAACTTGATGAAATTCCTAGCAAGGAAGGCTTTTGGCTTGAATTTTTCAGGTGTTTGGGAGAGGCTTTATATAGGTTAGGTGGTGGGATTTTAATGTGTTGATTATATTATTAAATTAAATTTTAAGGAAAGGAATAGGATATATTCTAAATTCCAAGACCATGATGAGACCAGCTACTTGGTAAGAAAATCTTACTGTTCAAATTATAAAGAAAGAAAAAAGGAAAACTGCACAAAGTACAACTTTGTTTAAGTAGGAAGATGGTTTTTAAAATTGAAACGACGGTACCCTCAGACTCTCATGGCCGCCCATTCTTGCTAATGCTAATCTAAAGCATCTTCTTATCTTTTATAAGATTATATATTGTTTATTATTACAGATAGATCATAGACAAGTTTGGTCCATTATAATTAGAATTTTAGGTTTAATCAAGGATAACTAATTAGGTTGAAACTTGAAACTAATCTCTTTCAAAACCAATAAGATAAAATGCCGTCCCCAAGGGAACATCCCAGCGGTTAAAGCTTGGGATTTCTTAGGGGAGATCTCGAGTTCGAATCTTGGGATGGACAGGGTGAGATTATCGGAAAGGAGAGGACTAACTCCTATTGTGTAGTCCATTTCAATATCACGTTCATGAGTAGCAAAAAAATAAAATAAAAATAAAATGGCTTTTATTGTAAGGAGTCTGATGTCCCACGAGAGGGAAAAAAAAGAGCCTTTAATGGGTCTTTTAGTAAACTTTTAAGATATGTATCCATTTACGATAAAAAAACAACTCAATTAACGATAGAAAATCAACAAGAAATTCTTGATTTGACAAACATTCATGTTCATGGAAAATTATTAGCGATTGCAGTTGAAGCAAAAGGGAATCATATCCATTTTAGCATCAATCCAAACTGTTAATTAGTAGTAGTAGCTTCCAAAGGCCAAAAAAATGAGAGCATAAAAGGGGCGTAACAAATTTATTGCGGCTGGAAAACGGCATATCTTTTTTCCTAGTATTGAGTATTGAGTATTGAGTAGCCGTGCCCCGTGCGTGACTCAAGATATGTAAGTATATATCAACCATCCACTTCAACTTTACTACTTTCAGTAAAGCAAACATTGCATCCTTCCGACGAACGTAAACCCAAAAAACTAGCTTCAAAAAATCCCAACTTGAGCTTCACTTAAACCTGATTTGATAAAAAAGATTAAACACCCAAATCCAAAAAAGAATTAACTCCTACTTTAAACCTAAAGAAATGGCCAAAACTCAAAATGATATTATAATTCTTGATTTGACGATAGTTATACTAACACGAAGCAATAGTTAGGCAGAATCCTCTTTGCCTAACTCAAGAGCATAATTCATAATAAGACGCTTTAATTTGCGGTCACAAATTGAATTGTAGTTTTGACATTCTTTGCATATATATCACATAAAACTACAAGTTTGATTTGTGAATGAGTTGTGCCATCAGTTAGCAATAGCAAAAATAGTTCGATTAACTTAAACGATGCGTGTCTGATTCTGATAGAAATGAAATGATGATTCTTTAATCTTTATATTCGATAGGTATCAGAAAGTTGAAGAAATCTACTTCCGCTTTAACTTCATTTTTTTGGCTTGTCTTCAGTAATGGCTTTTAGCTGGAAACATGGTGCTTCTGCACAGAATATCGGCTGAAATAACATAAGCATCCGAAAATGACAGTCCAAGCAAGCATTGCTGCCAAAAGGGCATCCAATGTCTTAATAGTTAATACCTAGTTATTGACGAATCTGGGGGAGGAAGCATCTGTTTTCATCACCCCTGCCCTAAGATTCTTCATGTAGTAATATTTATGTATACTGGGATACCCACCAAACATGACAAAGATAGTTCTAGACACAATAGCCACATGACTAACTATGGTCCTTGATCAATGCCTTGATGGATCAATTCAACATATGGCCACGATAGATGTTTGTTAAACCAAAAAGATATTGCTAGATCTCTTCTTGTTTCTCAATGTTATCCAAGATAAGTCCTTAGATTAAACTGAACTACAAAAAACAAGTTAATGGGGGTGTCACTGGATGGTACAATATCAACATCAACCCACATTTAGAACATGTTTCATGCAAAGCAAAAGAGAGTACATTTTCACTACCCACCTCAAAAAAAGGCCCCTATAAACACCAGAGTAAACTCGTCATGAAGCCACACCAACATCAGCTGAAGCATGACCACCCTGAACTGTGGAGCCATGATTGTTGTAAGCATGGCCACCGCCTCTTCCACCTCTTCCCCTGTTGTTATAGTAGTTCCTAGGATAATAGTTTCCAGGCTGATCGTAATATTGGCTGCGGCCGTTCTGGTAGGATCCACCTCCCCTTCCACTGCCACGACCTCCACGGCCATTAGAGTAACCCCTCCGGCCACCCCCAGAGCCACGTCCACCTCTTTGGTTTTGATAGGGTCTTCGATGAGCATACTGTTGCTCCCTTGTTTCTGCATCTCTCGAATTATGCTCCACATCCACCTGTAGTTTGCCTTGTTCTTCTTCGACTGTAGTATCCTCTACATGATTTTCTATCTCTAATTCATCCTGCAGAGCACGAGAGTCCTACATTAAATAAAATCCTAGAGCTATAAATATATTGTTACAGCTAACTACAACAACCTTTTGCAGTTCCTCCACAACATGGGATTGATTGTCACCAGCCTCAGGTTCTTGATAATTTGATGCATCTTCTTCCTACAGAGAAAATTTGAAAATGCAAAGCCCATTCAGGAATCATAAAACAAAGGCATAAGGAAGACAGCTGCATATTAACTTTAAACATGAATAAATCAACAAAACAGATTAATAAATTAATAAATAAAATTTTAAAAAATAAAATTTAATAAATAAAACCATAAATGCTGGTATGATTAAACGAAGCATACATAAATCGGAGTGAAGATAAGTCCTAAGTTGGGTTAAGGATAAGGAAAACTAAGAAAAACCACATTCACTTCATGCAATTCATACTTTATCACCAGTCACCACATAATAATCTATAAGCATCAATACATGGTCCACCAAAGGTAATGGCACCAACTAAGACAAAAACAACTATATCATTTACTCTTGAATACAAGAAAAATATTGTTTTAATCCCTGAATTTGACGAATTATGGAATGACACACATAGGTCTTCACCCATACAAATTAATCCAAACATGTTCTATGGGCACACCAGAAGCCTCTGTTAGACTACATTTCTAATTTCTCACTGCCTCCTGTAACAAAATAGACTAAAACTTAAGATGAAACTTGGTTTCTTTCTGCATTCCCTCTTAACAACTTCAATCCTTAGGTTGTTCTAGTGCTTCAGCTGTGTTTAATTAGACTATCCTCAAGCCAAGACATGAATCCATCCTAGACTTCTCAAACCAAATTTCACAATCTTTAAGTTCAACCTTGCAACTTGTGATATGAACAAATGTCACCATTTCTTAGCCCTTCATTTTCCTCACACACATAAACTGACTCAACACAGAATTGCCCCTTATCATTGTTTCTGCATCGACCTCTGAAGTTGCAACTATCAAAGCAAATATGTACAAATCTAAATCAACCTTGTCCTTTGCCAAATTATTCTTCATAAATCCCAAAGTTAATATCAAATGAAATCACTGAAGTTCACCTAGAGCAACCAAAATAACAGCATGCCTGTCGGAAACCTGTTCTAAGGGTGATCATGAATGGATGCATTAGAAACTAATAGTACTTGAAAGTATAGGGGGAAATTACATGAATGGATTTAGTCAAGTATCTTGCCAAATTCAATAATCAACTGCAGGGAATTAATAAGTTGCAAAGAAAGATAACCAAGCATCCCATTCATCCTGGATGTTACATTAAAGGAGTATAGTTTTCCGCAACTATTTTAGGACACATAATGAGATGATATGAATGAGCAAGAACTTCTATTTTGCCAAATAGTTAAAGTTTAAATCATTATTCCAATTCAACTTGAATATTTATTATAGAATCCAATATTTAGATATCTTCAACATGACCTGAGCCAACAACAACTTAAGTGAACCCAACCGAAATATGTCATTACAGCTACAAATCTGTAAATAGAGAGTAGCCTAGAAGCTCCCAAGGCTTTATAGCAGTGAACCGAAATCCAGAATTCAACACATATATGATGTTGAAATATCAAGATACATGGGAGTAGGGAGCAACCTGTGTCAAGAACTGAATAAAACCCATGCACAGGTATGAACAATGCACGAATTTGAAGAAATCAACAGAATAAACCAGCCTTAAGTCATCCCCTTGAGTAGGAAACCCTTGTTATTATCCTATAAGCTTTTATCTATACTTGACGACTGATTTAAATGGTGGATGGAATTATGCTAGTTGAGGGATTAAATTATCTAGAAACATGCCAACTATACTTTCAACCAATAAAAAACTATTTCACAGGATTCTACAATCATGCTCAGCATGGTTCTTACAATCCTCGATATCAGCATCTTATCCAAGGAATCTAGATATATACAGCCACCTTATGTTCTTACTTCTGCACTAATCTCTTGATATAGAGAATACTGATCAGCCTTAGATCATCCCAACAAATAAAAAAAATCCATCCTTTAATCCTATATTAACTGCACCAGTTGGTCACTACATCAGACCTTTGACCAAGAGTTACCAAATAGTTAGGGAAAAAGGGCAATGATCAATTTTCACATCAATAACTAAATTGTTTAAAGTAAAATCCAATAACCGAACCCCATCCCTTTTATATTAAAGTAATGATAGAAAGTTAATACCTGCTGCTGGTACTGCCCAACTGAACCCTCCACCTGAACAGGCACAGAAATGGGCACCTGGAAAGAGGTGTAAGTCCCAGCAGCAGCCGCCACTTCAACAGGGGCCTTCATCTCCGGTGTGGTTGTAAAATAGTCCAAAGCCATAATCTTATTAAGCCTCTCTCTCAACCCGGCATCTGTAACAAAAAAATCCATGAAGTCAGAAAAAAAATCCAAAATTTAACAAAAATGTGACAAGAACAGTGAGTTGTTGCTTATTACAGGATACGTCGGCATTGGGGTCAATGGGCTGGTCAGAGTTAGAAAGCCAAAGCTTAGCATGGTGGAGGCAGCGGTGCAAAGCATTCTTGTGAGAGAAACTGGAATCAGCAGGTCGAGAAGTCAAGAGTCCACTCACAAAAGAAATCAAATCCAAATCTTTCTCACTGAGCAGATCAGTAGCATCATCGGTCACATAATCGTAAGTCAAGCAACAGCCCCTCTCATGAGTCCTAGTCAACATGGTTGAAGTAAAATCACTCTGAGACTTGACATCGAACAACGAGCCAAAATAGAGCAAATTGAGGAGATCCTCAATCGCACGATCGGGCTCGTTGGGCACTTGTTCTGACACTTCACTCTTGTCTTGCTGGGCTTCTGAGGGTGTCTCGTCCGGTGAAATGGTTTGTCCCTGTAAGGCCAGTTGGATTTCTTCAGAGACGGCGGAAGAGAGAGGCTGCCGAAGCTTCTCGAGTTCATCGATGAGGGCTGTGACGGCGGGTTTGGAACGAAGCACTTCTTCTTGCTCTTTATTCAAGGATTTGCCTTGGGCGACGGATTCTTCCATCTGGAGAATACGGTTGTGTTTCTTGCGAAGGGCACGGAGGCGTTTGTTAATAAGGCTAAGGACAGGGCCATCTGAAGAAGTGGCTGCTGCGTCAGCGGTGGCCGCCATTTGAGGGGTGGTGATTGTTATTGATTTGCGGTGGGTGATCGGAGAGCACCACCGAGAGGTGGTGGTTGGGATTGGGGAGAGAGAGAAGGGGGGCTTTAGGGAGGAAACGAGATGAAATTGAGTGAAGTGGGTTTTGGATTAGGGTTTTTGGCTTTGCTTTATTAGTTGAGATGAGACGGGATGGCTTTGAAAATTGGTAGGCTTAATATATTTGCGTTAATAATAAAAAAGGGGGGAAAGAGGGAAAAGAAGGAGGGAGCGCAAAAGGCAGTGCCAATGTTTCTTTTTCCCGTCTTTTTCCTGCTGTGGTAGTAAATGTCTTCAACAAATCCCATTTTTGGATTTTCCTTTTAGAAAAAATACTCTTTTTTGGCATCAGCTTGTTTTATTTTGGAAATTGTTTCCCTTAATTAATTCAGACAATGTGGAGCGTTACTAATTACTAGTTTAAATTCTAATAATACTATTATTACTAATAATAATAATCTTTATCTATTGGATTTGACGGTAAAGTCCTTTTGATTTTTTAATAAAGAGGAGGGAAAGGAGAAAGGCTTCAATCGTTCCATCAATATTATCGCTTTGAATTTGTTTGATTAAAGGGAGAAGAATAGGAAAACCCAGTAGCGATGAACTTAAGCTAATCAAAGATACAAGTATAGTATACAACATTTGAAAGCCAAAAATTAAAATTAAAAAAATTACAAATTGATCAGTCATCTAATTGATACCACTGGCTTCATTCATTTGTCACTCAGTTTGTGTGGGAAATCTTTAATAAGTCATAGTACAACTTTTATCATTCACTAATACATCTTCGTATATAAATTATAACAGTTGCTTATTCGTTGTGAAGAGGAACACGTCCCTTTGCATTGTAAGCAAGTACCTAATTCCCAAAATTCCTAACAGAGTCGACATCCGAGATCAGAAACTTTGAATTAGGCTTCAAAGAATCTTCTTCACATATCCAGGTTTGAACTGAAGCTATAAGTTTCATACTTGTTAGTCTTGGAATCTTGACATGACCCGAACTCAGCACAACCCTATTCGGAATTTGCTTCATAGTTCATCTATGATACTCTTTGATTACATTGCAGGATCTATTTCTCCCGGAATTCTTGCTTTTCCTGAATAGACATATTGCATCTCCTCCTTCCATGTCTGCACAATTTTTATATCAACAATCAGCTAACAATAGATATACGCTCTTATTTGGTCGAATGTTCAATAGAGTATAGTGTACATTTACCTCATGTCGAAAGGCGATCCTCATATTGGGAACATTTGTCTTGTGAATGTCATTTCCTTCTGGGCCCCTTAGGAAATATTTGCTACCAAGCCAATGCGACTGCAGCAAGATCAATAAGAGAGATTGTTAAAGAATAAAAAGTTTACCCTGGGCTAATTTCTGATATTTACTAACACCAAAAGTCGGCTACTGAGAACTGAGAAGGGAGGGAAAACATCAAAAGCTGTCATGATCATGGATGAAGAAGACCACAAAAGTTCGCTCAACATCAGAGAAAACAATTCTTCAGTACATTATCCGAATCCACCTCTTGAGTTTCCCGAGAAATGTAACCCAAAACTAAACAAGTTTTGAACTCCGAATGAATTTTGTACCTTATTTAAGAAATTGATTAGATAAAATCTTAACAGGTTTTTCTCAAGACTTGGACACAGAAAGGGTTTGCCCAAGGCCTGCTGCAAACATATACAAACTTGAGCACAATTGGCCATCTGCTCCAGCTAAATATGCAGGTAGTTTATTGAACATGCTCAATGATGTTGAAAATAAAATAGTTCAGATGTAACTCGAGTCTATGCCCTGTTCTTTGAGATATAAGCAGGCTATTTTCCTACTCTCATTCCTGCGGTTGCAATGTAAGTTACCATAAATAAGTGCAATTTTCCTAGGTTGTCCCTTTGGTTAATTTTTTGGTCTACATGCGGACAGGTCCTTAAATAAAGCAAATCAATTTAAGCCATATCTGCCTGTAAGCAAACAATAATAAATGACAGAAGCATACTCTAGTTTGATTTCCTTTTGCATGTCAATATCCGTAGCCCTACATGAAATAAGACTTCAAATGGGAAATAGCTAATAGGCTTTTCTTCGATTAAACCTCAATAAAGAAAACACTCATTGGAAGGAAGCATTCATGTAAAAAAGACAGAAGGGGAATTTTGGCTGGTACTTAAAAGAGTATATTCAGCATGTTGTTTTCATACTTCAAAAGTAAAGTTTAAACAGCCAAGAAAAGCTGATATCTCACCTTAGCCAAATGTGAAAATCCAGACTGGTATACAGAATTTCTTGCAATCTCACATAAGTCACAAGCACTGAGCTTCCAAACCTGCAAAGTACAGATTTAAAATAAGGTACACAGACAGACATCATGCATTATGCTTATACACCTCATTACATGTGTTTTTTCATTTTGCTTGTTCTTGAAGGAAAATTTGTATGGTGGGGAAAGTTGATAAGTCACATGAACGTTACCATTTATTAAAATAGCATAACAAAAGAAGATAGATTTGGTTTTCTAGATTATTACAGATGTATTTTACCATGAAATTTGTTAAAAGCAAGTAACAAACCTGTGCTGCAACACTATACTCTTCCACAAGAGCTTCCTTCGTCAAATGAATTTGCAAAGGATCATCAGAAGAAAGTGAAACGTTTAGTCCACGCTGAAAGAATGCAGGAAACGGGTTGCGATGATAGTCCAGGAAAAGGGAATTATTGCTCAGAGGAGACAATGCCAATCCAACCTGAAGGGGGGTAAAAAAAAAGGAAAGAAAAATTTTAAAGTATTTTATAGGTAAAATGACATTCCAAGAATCTTTCCTAAACTGTTTGAACTGAATGATAAAGGGACTGCAAATTCATGTTCTCTGCATATTTATCAGATGGGAGTGAAATCTACAGTTAAAACATTCCCGCTGATTGATTCTGGTTAAGTGCATACATAACAGAAAAACATCCATACACATGCCATGTTTGATACTCAATTGTACAATGAAATAGGCCCAAAGTGACTGCTTCGGAAAAATATAGTTCTGGAAAATCTTGCAAACCAACCTGAGCAAGGTAATACAAGTACTGTAAAACAGGGGAATTCCTCAGTTTAATCCCATGGGAAATATTGTTGCATAGTAGGAAAGCAGCAGCTAAATGGTCGATATCACCGGCCTGCATAAATTTGCATATCATAAGCATTCAAGTAACTACTGAAACTCTGAAAGATTAAAAAAGAGACAGAAACGGATTTTAACCTCCCCACAATGAGGTCGAAGTTTTATTGTTGGCAATCCTTTCGACTCACGAAGCTGGAACAGAAAAAAATTAAAAAAACAAAATCATAAAGTAATTCAATAAAATATTAATTACATTATGATCCAGGATAAATTTCTTCCTCTTAAAGCCACCCACTATGTCCCCGACCCCCCTTTTAGTTAAGTATTGTGGTGATGACATGATCTTCCACTCCCCTATATCCTCATACTGGATTATATTTAGAATTTTGAATTCAACAATTACTTTTTTGTTGTCTGATTCTGTTCCATATACTACTGGCAATGATTATTGCATCAAAATCATAAAAGCTACTATATCTTTTCTATGCTATAGATGAGAACTTTATATTCCTAAGCTTTTGTGATGTAATGTTTGTTAGCTACTCTGTAAGCAACTTGTGCCTTGTACTTTGTACCCTGTTGCAGCTTGCTGCACTTGGATAATAAATTCATTTACTTGTCGAAAAAGAAAAAGAAAAAGAAAATATATATATCTTTTCCCTAACATCAATAACCAAAAACTCAATTGCTTTATAAAGCACCATATTGGTATTTGATATTAGCTATGGTAAGACTATAGAACAAGAGACAAACCTTGTTGAGAGTATACAGGTTGGCATAAAAGTAATACGCATAATATGAATATGCAGGATTAAATTCATTGGTCCATTCAGAAGGCTTGGGCATGTGCTTGGTAGGACGCCTTTCTGGTTTACTTTCATCATCAACTAAGTCAAAACCAACAACCTGTACTAAAAAACATATTAGCATATTCATTGTGGTGTTCTCTAGAACAAGCTGATTTCAAACTTTTCCCTATAAGTACAAGACAAGAGAGATATGTTTTGTAAAATAATGCAGCAAGGAAAGATGAGTAGAGCAACTAACGCTGATTTTTTTAAATAAAAAAAAAAAACCCAGCAACTTGTGGTGTGCCGTGTGCCCATGTTCAATATGCAGCAATGACCCCCAAAAAATTGACCATACAATAGGGCTTAAAATAGCTTTGAATATTTAAAACAAAATATAAGGGATGCATGGCTAAAGTAAAGGCACCATTTATGCAGATCACTTCAATATAGATGTGTGCTTAAACTGTATTTATCCACATGTAAGTGGCAGGATAATTTCTGTCACTCACCATCATTAGGAACACATGAAGTTGAGGATGAGAGTTTGGATCAATTGTAACTTCAAACAATGGAATGAACACATTGTCCAGAATACTCTGAAAGGATTTTACAATTCCCATTTGCTTATACACATTATACAATCGCGGAACCTGCACAATGAAACCAAAATCATGTGAAGCAAGCTATCTTAGTCTTTAAAGAGAGAGAGAACAAGCAGTTTTTGAGAACGATGGTGCTTGATACGGACATGATGCCACAAAATATCTTGAAGTTGATCTGTACCATGTAATTAGCTAGTGCATACCTTGAAATACATATAAGTACAGGAGTTACCATAACATAATAGTTTTTTCAACTTTTAGATACTTCCAAAACTGCTAATTGGGTGATAAATAAACATGTTCAAAGATACAATTACTTTGACTCACTACGAAGAGAGAATCCAGAAATACCATAAAATTAGTAATACTTACCATGTTCAACCAAGAATTGAAAAGTAAACAGAGTGACTAGACAGGGCAACCAAATACGAGAAGAAATAGTATTGGGCTATTGGCATTATACCTGAATTAACCAAACAGCATTTTCACTATAAATTTCATTGTTAATAAACCAACTTGCCAACTGGTCCCATTCACTTTGTTTTCTTCCATATATGGAGATCCTGTACTCTGCCATCTGGGGAAAAAGGACATATTGCTTAGATAAAAGATAGTGAATAATATGGCAGTCAAAGAAAGGCATCTGAAAATCTTCAAGGTCAATTAGTTGAGACAATTACAACAATCACTAGGCTGCAGCAAAATGATTTTGACAGAACTCAAATCTTTACACATGAGCTTTTACCTGACAATGCATTGGGTTTACAAGGTGAAAGCTACTATTGCATAATGATATCAAGGTTTCAGATCTATCAAACACTAACCACATTAAATGTCTAGAATGCCTAAGGCCAACCAACCATAATAAGAGACACAAGATTGAATCAAGGAAACAAACTTCAAATGGCATGAAGACATTTAGATGAAGCCCATAAAAGAAATCATACATGATCATGATACCAAAAGATATATGTTCCTATTAAAAGTTTAATTAATTGGTATTTGTAACAAGCTGAAATAGAGGATGCGCAAGTTATTGATTAAAACAGCATTATGACTTCTGTAGGTTTTATTATCAGTAAACATCAACCTGGTATTTACTTGCTTCAAGGTCTGATAGAACTTGCTTTGTTACTTCTGCCAGAAAACGTCCTGTAATATTCAATTAAACAGTAAGCACTACAAAATTAGTCATAGGTGACCAAATTGCTGGCCAGACATTTAAAAAAAAATGCTTTGATTAAATCATGTTAAAACCTTGAATAAGATTGTCCTGCTTTAAGAAAATCTCTCTGAGTCTGCTTTGCCCACAAGGATTATATTTAAGATTAAATTTGTCAAATCGATGGAAGGTGCTCTTATCGGCATGGACATCCAACAAATCCACATTGAGATCATATCTGAAGTACAAGATAGATGAAGCATCTGTTAAATAATCAAAGTGCTACTTTCTGAAACATAGATGAGAACAGAACCAAGGTTGTGTACCCTGTCAAATCCAAACTCTCAAAAACCTCTTTCAGTGTCATATATTTTCCATCCCTAAATATAACAACCTGCACAATTTCAAATAGGATTTTGCTTATTATGATTCATTCCATATGCTTACAAAACAAAAGACAAGAAGCTGAAAGAAACACATGGAAGGGAACTTGGAACCACCTCATCAGGTTCTTTTCTTAGTTTTGACTTGATGAAACGTAGGAGATGTTTCTGGTTCATGCAAGCAGAATGATGCACATGTGTATCAACCTTCCGGATATTGTAGAAATCGCGGTGGGGTGCACCCTTCTGAGCCAAAAACTCCCTATCTGCATTTACTAACAGATGAAGGCGGAATTTCTGTGTAGCACCCACTAGTAAGTTACAGAAACAAGCCAAAGAAAACCTACACATTTCAAAAGAGTAAGAAAGAATACCTCTTCAAGAAATCTTAGCCGGTGATGACAAGCAGAGCGAACATTTCCAATTGACATGACTTTTAAGAGATGATGCATATCAGTGAAAAATGTGGTTGAACTTGCGACAGGAAAAAGCTCAACTGTGTCTGAATGAAAAGTCAGAGAGATTTTACTGTTTTAGGTCTGAATAACCAAAGTTAAGAAACAACACAGATCAAGTTATAAAATAAAAGCTGACGAAAATTATTGCACCATTTCCAATAGATTAAGGTGTTTAGAAGAATCAGCCATGCTATATTGGATTAAGATTAAAACGACTGTTTCTTATCCCTTTAACCACCCAACAAAAGCTCTAATCCCGATACCTCTAAGTTCTGAAAAGAGAGATTACCAGGCCACAAGATCTTTGGCACAGTAAAACTAAATTCAATATAATCTCATCAGATTGTAGAAAAGGAGATAAATGAACAAAACTAATTTACTATGGACACAGCAACATTGAATATAGAATGGTACAGACCACTTTCACTTGCATAAACTCGTATAACTCCATCTTCCATCTTAAAGTTATGCTGCATGCAAAGGAGAAAACAGCTTGAAATACAGAAAATAGGTGATCACTGCTGCTTCAAAAATATCAGCAGCAAATCTTTGAATTTTATTTCCACAGTATAAGATAGCACAAAGAAACTCACCGCTGTTTTTTCAACAGGTTCAAAGCGAAATGGATCACTTCTCGCTTTTGGAGTGCTGGGATCTGTCACAGGTTCCTTTGTCCATGGTGCAATCTCCTCCCTGTAAACATACTTGTCTCGCAATTCCAAACACTCCCGTACCATCTTCCTTACTTCTTCCTCTTCTACACTGGTTGTTTCTAAATGCATAAAGAAGCAGAAAAACCACTAATTGTTTAGCTTAACATATATTCAAGCATATCACATAAGCTGTAAAGCCTCGTTCAGACTTGGAATATCAATTCTAATCAATCCAATGTCAATAGAGTGGAAATTGTGTTAATACAAGCAACAAGCAATAAACTTATTTACCAATAAGGCAATCATAAGATTCAGTTCATTAAATCCAGACGCAATAAGTCCTAGTAAGGTACATAGTAAAACTATTTAGATTTAGAGAACTTATGGTTACCATGCAGTGTGCTTCTCAGAGCCGAACTGGTCTTGTCAAAAACAGGATCATTCTCCAATATGCAAACTGAAGCTGAATCAACCAGTTTTCCATTGCCATGTAGATCAACAGAGTTTTTTGCTTCGCTTCCAGTAGCTTTATTACTCTTGTCCAGAACACTATTCAGACCATCACTTCCGAACAGAACAGAGATTGAATTTTGAACTTTTGTACCAACATCCTGTATATTCACCAATAAAAATGGCCAATATATTATGTATCAGTCGCTTTTGATGCATTATTAGTAATTCAAAATTAGGC
The DNA here is from genome assembly GCA_001974805.1 of Corchorus capsularis. Classification (NCBI taxonomy): domain Eukaryota; kingdom Viridiplantae; phylum Streptophyta; class Magnoliopsida; order Malvales; family Malvaceae; genus Corchorus; species Corchorus capsularis. Next base: position 2,331 of record AWWV01015739.1, on the reverse strand, counting down.
TCAGTTTCAGTACAAATGAACAAACGTCTAAACCAACATGAAAGTCAATCTTATGTGATTGAAAATAAATATTACTGAAACTACTTTTAATAGCCACTGTTATTATATAAGCAATGATATCTGCACACACACAAGACATGGAACCACAACAAACACTCACAATTAACAAGTCATTAGGACCATCAATATTCTCATCGCCAAAAAGAATGTCATCCTCGTTTGCAGGCTCTGTTCCTTCCTCGTCAGAATCCCCAGCACTTTCAAAGGCATTGCCACCAGGGGACCTTGGAGTCATTAGCCGACCATAGTTAGCCAATCTTGCAGTGGAACCACCATGACTGAAAGTCTGATTTTCTCCTGCAGAAGTCAAAGAAGGAAAACTGTACTTTAGGTGCATTACAATGCAGTTTTACTAAATTGCTCAACATGCAACAAGCCAGTTACTCATTCCTAATCGTTCATATGGCAGAACTGGTATTTATTATAATTCCTTGCTCACTTCTAAATTTTAAGCAATTACTAGAATGAACCTTTCAAACTTTTTTTTTCTTTTCCAACTACCAGGCATCTTTTAAAAAAGCAAACCAACAACCCTAAAGTCCATTCTCGAAATGCGGCATTTAACTATGGCATGAGACCTAATCAGTAATCACTGTTCCAATAGTTATGGCAATAAAGAAAAAGAAATCATAAGCCAAGCCACAAATCCAAAGATATTACCTCGCCGAGATGTTTGAAGAGGAGGAAGACCGGAAGGAATAAAATTAAGCTTGTCAAGTGAGGAAGCAGAGCAAGTCTGAACTCTTTCCCTCACGGCCTGATCAAACTTGGCATCTTCCTCGAACCACTCGTTACGCAACGCCACGTTTGGCATCGAACTGGACATCCTATTACTCCTCAATAATTCCATTTGCTCCTCGAAAGATTTCGACAAGTTGGATTTATGCTCAAGAGAGCCTCCTTTATAACACTCCACTTCTTCTTCGTCTTCCTCTTCCTGTTCTCTATCCTCTTGCTCGTGTTCCACTTCTTTGTTCTCTCCTTCTTCATCATCACCATCGGAGAAAACGCGACTTCTAGGCCGACATTCACGGCGGATCTCGACGAGACGATCGATGACGTGGTCGACGCTCCGTTTGTGGATATAAAAAGCGGATATGGCCATTAACGAGGCTCCAAGTAACGCCGCCATGGCCAAGTGCAGCGAAGGAACCGCCGAAGACGAGTCCATCAATTTTCTTCCTTTTTTTCCCCAATAGAGCCCTAGGTTCTTTTAATTTCTGGTCAAGTATGAGCTAGAGGAGAGAAAATGAGTAAACTTTTCGGCAGAGGGGTTTTATAGGTTTTATATGAAGCACGGCAGCAGAGAAATCAGAAATGAGTAGTAGCAGAGTAACAAAAGAGGGGAAATCAGAGAAAGAGAAATGATTTCTTAAAAAGTATTGGTAGGACCCACCAGAATATACGTGGACCTACCAGCTGACGACGTGATATTTTCTTTTGGATATTTATAGTCCATATGTGATTGATTAATTCATGTGGTTGTTGGATAGATTTTGCCCAGGCCCACCTCAGTCCCCAGCGCTGATTAAAGAGAAAAGAGGGAAGCCCACGGGAACATATCTCTTTATCCAATTAAGTAGGGGAAGTGGGGCGGCTAGGCCTTGTAAGAGGCTTTTTGGGTTTTATTAGACTTCATTAAGGCACAAGGAAGGGTGACAAGGCTTGGGCCGACTTCTCTAGGCCCAAGAATGAGTTGAAATAAAGTTTAGAGGCCCATGAATTCCAAAACAGATAAAGGATTTGGTGCAATGTCCAGTACTCTTTAATCTTTCCACTATTTATTTAGGGTAAATTACATAAATATACCCTGTGGTTTGGGGTGAAATAGATATACCCCATGAGGTTTAGAATTTAACACTTAACCACCCTGAGTTTATTTTTCATTAGCAATTTACTTAGATCGTTAATAAATTACTTAACACCATTAATTTTACATAACTTTGTCAAACAAACCTAGGTTTCTCTTCACAAGTAGATGAGGTTTAATCGTAGTTGAACAACAATCACAATTGGAACGAACATCTTTCTTCCCAAATCTCATCATATCAGTCGGTCAGGCAGTAACCCGAAGATGGAGTTGAATCTTCTTTCAAAGCATATGAAAATTTTTTTGGACTTTGGTTTTTGAATGAAAAATTCTCCAACATTGTACCAGTACTTGAAAGTTAAAGATCATTGGAAACTTTTTTCTCGGCTCAAACTAAGACTTTCGGCAATTTTGTGGAATCTATGTAATTGAATAAGGTATCTACTTTCTCACCCTCTAAT